>JAMZAV010013417.1:0-16893 GCA_024449915.1 Sweltsa coloradensis | reverse complement strand
TTTTGAGTTTAGTGGATGAATACCCATTTAAATAAACAAATGCCGGTAGGCCTAGGCATAATAAATAACACACGCACATTTTTTCTATTATTGTGTAGGCAGGCCTAAATGTATTTTGTTATTAATTTAATTGTAATGTATTATTATTATGTTTAGCAGAGTAGGTTAATAACGCACTAAATGTGAGTGGGACTATGCACTTTTCTAGTAGGCCTACCGATAACCTAAAACACATATTTTTCATGTGTTAAGGAATAAATAAATAAAAAATTCCTTTTGAAGTACCGGTATAAATTTATAAATACTAGTATGTGATAACAATTTAGGCTAACGCCCAGTATAGAAATAATATTGATTTTTAATTAGGTAGATAAACGTCTTTCAGGGATGTAGGTTTACTCGATATCCAATAACATGTTGATAATTGATAATAAAGCAGTCACGATTTGGGCAAAGGTTCAAACTTTCAAAGCGCCTGACATTAGTTAGGGAGATGCGCTGAAAATGATGCACATACATAGTATGCTCTTTTAAGGGAAAGACAAACTCCTACACAACAAAGTCTTTCCCATCATGGGACTGGTAGGCCTACTACAATAAAACAAACAACTGGCCTAAGCAATTCTAACATATTTGATGTCCACTTACCTAAATGCAATGACTTCCAGATTTACCATCTCTCGCACAAGAGTTATGTCTGTAAGGCTGGCTCCCCTAAAAATAAGACATGGGTTTAGGCCTTGAGTCAACTGTAGGCATATATTTAATGACAAAATAACATTGTTCACAATCAAAATATTAATATGATTGGAGAAGGGTTGACAGGTTGGGAAAGCATAGAGAACATAAATGAAATGTAAATATAATAAATGAATAATAATGATAATAAAACCCAGCCTGAAGGGCTGGGTTTTATGTTATTTATGTTTTCTATGCTTTCCCAACCTGTCAACCCTTCTCTAATCATACTAAACTAGCCATTGGCCTTTTCCTAATTGACGACTAGAATTTTACCCGCCTCCTGACGTCACGAGGCAACATGGCGGAATGAGTTGGGATAAATCCTCATTTCCCAAGTTTACGTCTGTTGAACGGCGCAGCACTAATCACGCTCTAACTCTTATTCTATTCATTATTTGGACAAAACTTAAGAGGAATATTATTTAGCAAAAATATCATTGCTTATAATAGCGATTTTTGCGAATTTTTTTACACAGCCGTTAACTTGTTATTACAATGTACGCATCATACATAAAAAATAATCAAAACAACTATAAACTTTCTCAACTTCAATTGACAAAAAACTACTGACCGGATTTTGACAAGACCTCCTTCAAAAATGCATCTGGTTATTTAGACAAGAAATAAATCAACTTTCTAGATAGAAAGTGCACTGAACGAAATTTCATAGCATAGGTTCATATGCAGTGTATGTGTTTTTATGACAAATACGCATTTTTGACGTGCGGATGAGCCGTGAAAAACTGCACGCTGCATATTTACCCATGCTGTAAATTTTCGTTCAGTGCACTTTGTGTCTAGAAAGTTAATTTATTTCTTGTCTTAACAGTCTGATGAATTTATTGAAAGAGGTCTTGTCGAAATCCGATAAGTAGTTTTTTGTCAATTGAAGTTTAGAAAGTTTATAGTCGTTTTGATTATTTTTGATGAATGATGCGTACATTGTAATAACAAATAAGCGGCTGTGTCAAAAAATTTGTAATAATCGCTATTAAGCAATGATATGTTTGCTTAATAATATTACTCTTAAGTTTTGTCCAAATAATGAATAGAATAAGAGTTAGAGCGTGATTAGTGCTGCGCCGTTCAACAGACGTAAACTTGGGAAATGCAAAACCAATCCCAACTCTGGGCACTTGCACTATCGATCGTTTTAAGCTCCGCCCATCACCAGTCGTCCATTGTAACAAATCAAAATATTAAGTTAGGCCTGTACTAGCAGCATCCAAATCTAAACTAGGCTATCCATATTAATAACGAGCGAGTGTATTAAAAACAACATCTCATACTTTCAAGAAAACGTATCACGTTCGCGAAGCCACAGTTCCCAGTATATGAAAATGGTTAAATCATAAATCAGGTAATCGTCATAAACAGTCTTCGAGTAATGGACATGGACAGTACTAAAAAAACGTCTCTGAGGACCGGGCCGCGTGTGGCTGCACAATCGGTTGTTGACGCCACTGACTTTTATGCCAAACAGTGATTGTGTAATAACTCGTTGAATTGAATTAAAGTGAAGTGAAGTGAAGTGAAGTGAAACAATTCAAACTAGCTTTACCCGACTAGGGTTCAAACCGAGAACATCCGCCTCTGTATGCGATAGAACACTACACATCAACAATCTTGCTGTCTTGGTTTATGACGATAGGCCTATAGGGCAAAGGTCAGCATGAAACTAAGGGACATGAGTTTGATTAGTTTAGATACAGAAAAAATAATATGCACTATGTATAATTAATAAAGAGTATAAGCTTGATTACTCGCTTGCTATGCTCAGTATTGTATTGAGACGATCAGTGTTTAGGACTAGAGTTTATATTTTGAAAACATTACGTACTTATTTCGTTTTGTTCAATCCTAATGAAATTGGGTTTCATTATCACGGGAGAAACACCAATTTTGGTAGCATATGCCTACTGTGTAAAATATAAAATTATAAATTGTTTTACAATGTTATTTATTACCATACACCAGAAAAAAACTTTTGGATAGGGATTAGGGGCCTACAACTCGATATTTATATTCGCATTTATCGATGCCAGCGTTGAGTGACTAATACCCCATGCCAGCAATGCAAGTTGATCTTGACAGTGTTATCGTGGCTAGTGAGCAGGGCGCGCAACAAATCAGGCGCTGGCTACTTTGTCGGTGCGTTACCCGAGCATTACCCCTCTTTGCCTTGCGATACAATCATACTGCCATGTTTTGTTGCGGTGGGGATGACTAGATTTGCTAAGTTGTTCACGCCTATCACCCTCCCTTCCCGCTCCCCGCAAGAGCGCAAATTTCCAGAATTGCGCGGGAAAAGTTGGAATCAATGCTGTTGAACTATAACTAAAATGGTTGTGGCACTATCGCCGATGTACAATCTATTGAACGAAAACTGATTGTGCATCACGGTATGGTAAGCAAAAATGTTCCTTCAGCAGCTGCTAATTTGGCCTCGTCTGTACCCATTTTCTCTTGCGAAAAATAATTACGAATTTTCACACTTTCGATTGAGGCAAGGTTCGCTTCTTTATGTTTTTTCGTATTCATGTGACGGTAATGTCGGTCTTGCCTACGTGGTCTATTGAAAATACACCTTTGCAAATAGTGCATTGCACTTTGTTATCTAGATTAGTCTTTGTGGTAAAAGGATAGCTCTTTTGCAACACACACCTGAACTTACACATTTTTACACTCGGATGAGTGGATGACTAACACAAACACTCAAACAGTAAAAAAAAAAACAACACAGAACAACACATAAATCTCTCAGTTTGACATGCCACTACACTGTCTTGGACAAGTGACGCGTCGTATTACTATGTAGGCCTACATATTTAGTATTACAAAATGAAATAGGCCTACTAAGATAGTATTTGGAAATCCGAAAAATGACTATAATTAATAAAACCGTCTTATGTGGGAAAACCGGGACAATTAGGCCTACCCGTCCCGGGTGGTGTCTCTCGGGACACCGGGACAGTTAAAAACCAGGAAACAAAAAACAAAAAGGACTGTCCTGGGAAAACCGAAACGTCTGGTCACCCTTTGCTAATGGAGAAGGTTTAACAATGTGGTGGGGGATAAGGGAGTGGGAAGGTGGGTTGGGGATTTCTTGAGGGGGGTAGGCCTAGGTAGGGTTAGGGACTTAGGGTTGGGAGTAGTTTGTCACATACTTGTGTCACACACAGAGGTTACATCGGGGGTAGGGTACCGCAGGGCTCAGTGTTAAGACCTTTATTGTTTTCTAGGTGCCCGTTAGGGCGCCGCAGCCAAGCCGTGGCGCGCTACACACTCAGGCACCTTATACACCAAGCAGAGTTGGGGTGTTTTCGAGGTGTTACCCAACTGTCATGAATCGTGATGTGAACTTGAAAACTATCACAATCAAGGGGATTTAGGTACCTGACAACACATGCCAAATTTGGTTGGTGTACGAACATTCCTTCTTGGTGAAAAAATGACATGAAACATGTTCAAAATCACTTAAAGGATGTTAGTTACTACTACCACTACCACTACCACTACTACTACTACTACTACTACTACTATCTAATTCGTCAGTTCCAATTGCCCAGCGATTCTGACCAAACGGGTGGGGCTACAACGTTCATATTTTACATGGACATTAAGGTAATAGTGACGTTATTCCCTTTGAAAGAAAAACTTAAGAAAGTTTGCTGGAAGCCTTCCAAATAAAGGTTTTAAAATAAGCCTTTACAGGCATACAATCACAAGTAAACTATAGTTACTTGACAATAACCGCCGACATTGTTTTTGTTTACAACAAGCAAGTCGATCTTTGGGCCACTTGATTTTTACATTCTATTGTAAATTGGTAATACAATAGAAATTTATCGATTTTGATAAAATTAGTTGGAAGCTTCGCAAACGCTTTTTCAGGCGCGTTGTTGGATGAGCGTAATTTTTTTAAACGAAAAAAGCGTAAAATTGCTATTTTCATGAGAAATTATTTTTCGATTGCGCTCAAATTTCACACCAAAATATTAATTCATAAAATTAAGGTTCTGTTAAAAAATCATTACAATCGGATAAAGCATGTAGGTGTTATAAGTCGAAGAAATGTTTTAAAAATTAAAAAAATCGTAAAATTGCGATTTTCTAAGAAATATTATGTTGATTGCTCTCAAAATTTACTCGAATATAAAAATTTATAAGATTAAGGTTCTGTAAAAAATTCTTCACAATCAGATAAAGCATGTAGATGTTACAAGTCGAATAAAGTTTTTAAAATGCGAGCAAAATCGTAAAATTGCGATTTTCATGAGAAATAATTTTTCGATTGCGCTAAAAAAAGTGGCAGTTCTAAGTTCAGAGATTAAAAAAAAAAACAGAAAATGTCATCGCAATTGTAGTATCGATTTAACCGGAATCGTGTTAACAGACAGACAAAAATACAGAAAAAAAAAACATTCCGGATTTTTTTCTCCAGTGTAGTAGAATGGAGTCTTCGCTTCGCTCGCTACGCTCATCCAATTATATTTTAACAGATAATTTTGCAACGGAACTTGAAAAAGTAATAAGATCCCTCACAACAAAAACTTGTAAAAATACAGCCAAACCTTACTCTTTTAAAAGAAATGAGATCTAAAAAAATGGCCAAGCTCATCTACCCTTCCACATTTGCGCATTCTTAATTCATAAACGTACAGTTTCCCGTAACAACATCCTTGAAAAGCTTGCAAAATAGAATTTGTATAACCATTATGTTTAAATTAATTAGAAAAAAAGAATTTGGATGAGCATTAGGTTTAAATTAATAATTGCAAATTTTATTTTGCCAAGCTTTTCAAGGATGTTGTTACGGGACATTGTAAGTTTATGAATTAAGAATGCGCAAATGTGGAAGGGTAGATGAGCTTGGCCCTTTTTTTAGATCTCATTTCTTTTGAGTGTGTAAGGTTTGGCTGTATTTTTACTAGTTTTTGTTATGTGTTTATGTTATAGGCCTAGCCTAAATGACAGGGAGGAGAATAACATCAAGGTCAAGGATAAGATTATTTGCAGACGATTGTTGTGTTTTGTAGGCCTAGAGTATTAAAGGGGCTAAAAACCCCAAAAATTATTTTTTACCACGTGATCTATAGCACAATACTACACTCAAATGACCGTTTAAACTAGGCCGCTTCGCGAACGCTTTTTCCAGTCGCGTTGATGGATGAGCTTTTTTGGAATATTTCTGTCCAATGATTACGTTTTTATGTGGAATCCTTACTTTTTCTATAGTTACTTGATATTACTTGTTCATTATACACCTGTAAAAGGCTTATATTAAAACCTTTATTTCTATGAATTTTGACCAACTTTTTCTTTCAAGAGGCACTACATCACCATAATCTTTATGTCAATGTAAAATATGAACGTTGTAGCCCCACCCGTTTGGTCAAAATCGGCCCAAATATCACGAAAATATCGTATTAAAAACCGGAGAAAAAATCGTAAAAGTACGATTTCTATAAGAAATATTTTTTCAAATGTCTCTTAAATCATAACATATATGATTTCAGTGATTTTAAACGTTCCTATAAAGTTTCATCAATATCGGAGTAGCCGTTTGCCAAATATCACGAAAATATCGCACTAAAAATCGAAAAATTTCTTCAATTGTACCCAAAAACAATACAGCTCTAAGTTAAGAGATTTCGAAGGTCCCCTCCAATTTTCATCAAGATCGCATATGCCGTTTGCCCAGTAGAGAGCGAACAAACAGACAAAAAAACTAACAAAAACAAAACACCTGAGCTATTTTTCTTGGGGTAGGGCCTAACGTAAGTAAAAAAACAAACAAAAAAACACAAAGTCAAATTAAAGTCTTCGCTTTGCTCATCCAAAAATCATACCGGTATCTTGTAACTGTGATTTAACACGAATTTTTCAATTTTTTGATCCAGAAATTTGCGAAAATTGGTGTTTTGGGAAATTTCTTAAATCGGCTTTAACCTGCTTCTTTTTTTGGTCCACATAGATACTAGAGCATAGTACCAATCTGAAATGCCCCTTTATAACCTTGTGTCTTAAAACTGTGCCCAAATATACCCTCAAACACGCAAAAATATGCATTTCAAAATCACACCCCATCTTGGTAATCAGCATATTTTGACCAAACTACTTGCCCAAATTACAAAACAAAATATAGAGAATTTACAGAAAAAGCTGTAGAGTACGTCAATAATGGCCAATGTTTTTTTTTATCAAAATCCTCCAAGGTCACGGGGCATAAAGATCGTCCCCATGTTATTTCTTATGGGAGATTTTTGCCGATGGGACCTAGCTCTAAAAATGTCATGTTTGACAATTTTTTGGGAGGTCATGGTGGCCCCAATAATTTTTCTGTTAGTTGCTAAATTCATTACTTATTAGCCTGAATGAAATATATCTTTTGAGTCTAGCGGTTTTAAATAGATACCTCTTTAACCCGAGAGTAGTCGCGCCCCTGTTTGTAACGTTAGTAGTCGCGCCCGGTCCTTTAGACCGCATTATTTATTATGGGCTAATAACGTTAAGATGACGTTTTGATTACCAATATAAGATAATTTATCATAAATGTGACAGCATACATGGTTATATTAATCAATTATCAATCAATAATCAATAAATAATCAATCAATAATCAATCAAACACAGAATGTTGCAAACCTACAAAAAGATATAAAAATATGTTTTGAAACACACTGTAGTTCGAATTATTAGTAAACCAAGACAGTAATATGATGCCAAAACTGTATGTTGAAGAATAATCAACCCCAATAACAAAATACATGTCTCATAATAGTGATTGAGTATGCATATTTTTGCCTCCCTTAGTAGTCGCGCAGCGGTCGAAAAGACCAAGCAACCAAACAGGACCTCTTATTTTAGATGAAGTTCTGCAGAACACTGAATCGCGTATTGCACACTGGCTTCACAAATCTATTTTGGGAAGGTAGGCGGAACTAGACAAGCCACGCATGCGCGCTGTACAAATACCAACTGTTGAAAAAAAAAGTCGGTCTAAAAGACCACACGCGACTACTCTCGGGTTAAGGGGGATTGAGGAAGTTAGGCTGTTGCAGGTAGATCTGGAGTAATAGAGGAATTGGTCACAGCAAATAAGATGGGTTAGGTTAGTACATTGGTAAATCAGGGGTGGACAAATCCACCCAAAAAGTTAGGGGCCAGTAGTATTATCGCGCCCCAGCCATCAGAGGCAAATTCGCCGAAGGCAAAAAATGTTGAGTATTGCGTAACGTTTGATTGCCTAAAACACGATTTGAAGCGAATTTGTATTCTAGGTATACCAATATAATGCTGCAAGGTGATTGTTAATTTTTTTTTTTTTTTTTTTTTACTTTTTGATGATCTAGGTGCCAGCAGAAATTTTTACTTGCCCGGGCGAGCAATAATTGTCCACCCCTGAGGTAAATGTAAGGTGGTTAGTTTCTCACAAAGATTAATTGGAAGGCCTACTCTTTCGGTTGGTATAGAGTATAGACAAACTTCTTTTAACACTGTTTTAGGGGAAAAGCCTAAGTACGCAGGAGGGGGGGGGGGGGGCAAAGTAATAACAATGATAACATTGTAAAACATACGCGCTTCACACACATACACACCACTCCCGCGTTCCTAGGCTTTTTCCCTAAAACAGTGTTACTGTTAAAAGAAGTTTGGCCATACCAAACGAAAGAGTGCTGATTAATTAAGGTAGGCCTTACGTAGGTAGGACACACTTTAATGGGGGCTGTTATGGAGAAAATGTTGGCAGAGGATTTGGATTGGGGGGATAAGGTGCAAGAAGTTGTTAAGATGGGGAATAGGGCTCTGGGATTCGTTATGAGAAATCAAAGAGGGGCCAGCCAGGGAGTTTAAGATCGGGCGTAGGTTAGGCGGTGGCCATGGTACAAGGATATCTCTGTGTGGCTAGGTATGACACTGCGCATCTCCGCCGCGAGTGACGTCTGCCCGATCTCGTTCATGTGAATCAGATAGCGCCCGGCCGTATAACGCCACACGTGTTCATTGCTCCACTCTGTATTTCTCAAGTTATGTGATGGATCGCGACTGGGTTTTCAGTATACGAACATTATTGTTCATTGATACTGTGCTAGTACTAGCGAGTAGCGACAGCTTACGACATTTTTCCATAGCAATTAACTGGAAAGATTTTCATTAGAGTGATATCTCAACTTGCATATACATTCAACTTCCAAATCATAACAGATTCAAGTGCCCCATCTCATCAAGATATCTCGGAGCAGTGTGTAATCAGTAGTCTTGGTGGAACAGTGTCGTGACCCTGGTCCAGATATTATCTTGCTCGTAAAAAGTTCGCTCAATTTTGTGTCAAACAAAGGTCAAACATATATTTGCGTGAATGAAATCCTCTTCATGTCGCAGTTTTAATAGAATTTTAGACAATTATTGTAAGTAGGTTTAGTACGGACGTATGGATGTTTAATGGATGTACAACGCCAGTCATTGTATTTGATATTAGGCATACTTTTTTGTTTTGCATGTCGCAAATGATAATTTTATTGTGTATAAGTTATAGACCCTCGACGATACATTTGGGCCTGTTCCCACAAATTAGTTTTCTTATAAGGGGATAGGACTTACGTGCTAAATAACAAAAACATAATTCTTATGACGGACCAATCAGACGTTAATAATTCCATTGATTATAATTCTTACGACGACCAATCAAACTAAAACAATTTCTAAAGAATAAAACACGGTTGTAGGAACTGGGCCTTGCTTTACGTCGCTAATAATTTTTTTTAAAGTCAATCAAAAGCCTTACATTGACAGAAAAATATCAACATATTTTCACTCACGCGAATATGCATCCTGGGCCTTGCTTTACGTCGCTAATAATTTTTTTAAAATATTTTCACAATATCATAATAAAATAAAACAATTCATAGTGAAGATATAGTCTACCCAAAGAACATGCCGAAGGAAACGCACATTTGTAAGTGCTGAAATGTTTGATTTAATTATTTCGAAGTACGCGTATTTATTACATAATGTTTTAGCTGAGGGAGATGTATAAAGTTGATTTAGAAATTAATTACAATTAAGGACCCTTTTATTCCCGCGTCTAATTACATTCTAATATAATTTTGGTGAAAACGGTTGTGCATTATTTGTCCATTTCATCTAGCTATTTCGATTACTATTTGATTATTATTTCGATTGTCTGTATTAGTCTACAATGTGTAATCTTTTACGCAATAAATAATTGCGTGGTAACAGGTTTTATTAGATTTGTAATCCTATATTTCAGTATCAGATAATTCGTCTGCACTACAACAATAATTAAAAACTTGTGTTAAATCTCGGGTTGGAAGGTTTAAAACATAAATAACGAAAAAATCACACACGGATTTCTTTACTTTGTTAGAATTTATATACACTATAACTATCCCAAATGTGTATCACAGTAACACTTGTGAGTAGGCCCTTTGCATCATATTATGGCTAATATACTAAGTAATTAACTACAATAACCCCATAATACTATCTACCCACATAATTCCTGAACAGTATGTACATAGTAACAAAAAGCAAGAAAGTTTTTAGTTCGGACAATGAATAGTTATTTGGAATTAGTTTACGATTGCGGAATTTTATCACGCGCCGAGCGGTAGCCGGCTCGGGGAGATGATCGGGATTACGTCATGCACGGACTGGACGCAAACGCGTTCACCGGAATGCCAGACCTGGTTAAGGAAGAATATCATTGGATCATGGGCGGTGGCGGTGGGAGGAGGATGATAAGGGGAATGTAGAGAGGGTATAGGCCTATGACAGTGTCACTGCAAAGTTAAGGGAGTTGGGTTGGGAGTCATTAGATGGAAGAAGAATGGTGGTTAGGGGAAAAAGGGGTTGGGGGGATATCCACAATAGGGAGCAGGAGGGACTTTACAGAGGTAGGGAGTATCATTCATGGAAGTTAGTTAGTTAGTTAGTTTATTGTTTCTGCAATTGAGTTTCCACTCGGTGGCAGAATTTCTCTCCCTATTATCCCTCCCTTAAACTTAATTTAAATCTATATAAATCTTTCTCCCCGACCACATCCCCTTGTAACCCGTTCCAATCTACTATTGTTCTACCCAAAAAGGAATTCTTTCCCACATCAGTTTTAAACCCAACCCTTTCACATTTCCAGCTATGATCATTCTTACCCAATATAACCCTTGTCTCACACCTTGACCAATTTCATTCCAACCTTCAAATCCCCTACTAATTCTATAGAATTTTGCCAATCTGTCTTCTTTCCTCCTACATTCCAGAGTCTGCCATTTCAAATTTTTCACCAATTCTCCAGAACTTTCATATTCCCTTATCATTAGCCCTCTTACATCTTTGAATTCTCTCCATCTCAATCCTTTCCCCATAACCCACCTGGCCGCCTTCTTCTGCACCTTCTCAATAAAACAATAATCATACAAAATGGCACAAATTCAGTTAAATCAAAGGAACCAATGCAAATCATGGACAATATATATCAATTAATACGCACAGTCCAACAAAAATATCCGAACTCAAACATAGCCTATACCAGTATAGTCTATCGCAAAGACACAGCAAATCACCTGATTGACGAGATAAACTCCAATATTAGATGGGCATGCAATACCCTTGGTGCGGTCTACATCGATACTAACCGATGGGTGTCACCCTCTAATATTTCTCACGACGGACTCCATCCAAATAAGGAAGGATACCAAAACTCCACGAGATGATCACTGAAATAAGTTGCACAATGCAATGGAGACCAGACCCCAAACGTCTCCCAACCTGGCAGTATAGACCTGCTAGGCCTAGCACACACCGCAGTGCAAGAAAGAAAATGAATACTGCAGTCGTGACCTCATCAGAAGTTGCCACAGGGAGCCAGTTGCAGACCAGTGCCACAGTTGTGACCTTAGAAGCTTCCGCGGAAAATCTGTCACAGCCCGGTACAACCGAGAAGGACACATCCGTGATAAATTCAAACACTGGGGCAGTCATGTCTGGGTCCGAAGTGACCGTCGAGACCAGCAGACCAAAGCCCAACATCGAGAGGGACACGCCTGTGTCAAATTTGAGCGCTGCGGTAGTCATGTCCGGGTCCGAAGCGAGCATCGAGACCGGTAGACCAGAGCCTAACACCGAGAAGGACACATCCGTGTTAAATTCAAGCACTGGGGCAGTCATGTCTGGGTCCGAAGTGAGCATCGAGACCGGCAGACCAGAGCCTAACATCGAGAGGGACACGCCCGTGTCCAATTTCAGAGCCATGACTGTCACGTCCGAGTCTAAAGCGAGCCTCGAGCTAGACCCATGCTTACCAGAGCCGACAGATCCAACCAACGATGACGCTTCTTTAAAATTGGAAATCTCTGTAGATACTTCTTTCTCACTAGATGACTCACTAAATGAAGACTTCAGAGGATTTGATACCGACCCAGACATGACACTACAAGAATTAACAGAATTAACTTACCCATGTTACCCTTTTTGGACAGTCCCACCCCTACTATACTCACCTTAGACAAATCACAGATTGACACAAATACGTGTAAAAAAAATCAATTCACTAACGCACTACATATTTCACCATCACATCACCAGGAAAGCAAAAAAAGCAAAGAACATGTAGAACACATACCCCCCTCATTACATAACACTAACATATCTAAACCACAAAGGCCTAAAATAAACCTTATAAGAATAATACACCAGAACATGCAAGGCCTTTCAATGTTAAAAATTAGAGAATTAAACATAATACTAGAAAATCAATACAATAAGAATGAAACTATAGACATAATATGCTTATCCGAACATTGGAAGACATACGATGATTTAAATAGCATATCAATTGAAAATTATACCCTAATATCATCTTATTGTAGAAAAACGCATTTACATGGAGGTGTAGCAATCTTTGCAAACCAGAAATGGCTACAACATACTATTCCTAAACCGATTATTAATAAATATAGTGCCGATCTTGATATTGAATGTGCCTGTATTGAACTAAACATAAATATAAATAAACATAAAACATGTAACTTTGTAGTAGTAGCCATGTACAGATCTCCAAATGGCCAAATACAAAACTTTCTGGAAAAAACTGAACTCATCCTATCTAAACTGCAAAAACAAATAAACATCTAATATTTCTAGGAGACTTCAATGTAGATGTCTCACAAAATAGTAAGGACCCTAATAAAGAGCAGCTTACTAATCTTCTTGACTCATGCAACATGCAGCTCACCATAAAAGATGTTACCAGAATTGATCCAAGGTGGAATTCCTCAACAATCGTTGACAATATAGCAACTAACACTACACTCCCTTTTATCTCACAAGTAATTGACTTTGGAATATCTGACCACTACGCACAAGAAATTGCAATACAATTTCAACAATATCAGCTACCTCAAACTACCAAAATTATACGTCTAACAAATGTCAAATCCTTAAATAACCTAGCTGAAAGCTTAACAGAAGAAAATTGGAAGTGTGTAACACAAGCACATACAGCAGATGATAAATACAATGAATTCTCAAACAAACTGCTCTCCTATTATAATGAAAATTGCCCTTTAAAACAATAAAAAATAAATCAACCTATAAATTGCAGAATTGGCTAACCAAAGGTATTAAGGTTTCAAGTACAAATAAAAGAAGTCTCTTATATATTAAATCTCATTTTCCAAATGTGCCATTTTTGCAAACATATATCAAAACATACTTGAGAATTTACAAAAAGGTTCTAAAAAATGCAAAAATTGGCCACATAAGAGAAATCATAACAACTACAGACAATAAATCAAAATCTATATGGAACGTAATAAATACAGAAATAAATCGTAAACCGAAAAAGCGCCATGAAAATATAACTTTACTCAATAACAAAAACTCATTAATAAATGACGCCTTTGAAATTGCCACTACCTTCAATAAGTACTTCACGACGGAAGCATCTCTATTAACAAATAACATAACTTGGCCTACTTGCGGAAACAATAAAAACCACAATTTTCAAACTTACCTAACAAAGACAAACAAAAGCCCAAGTACTCCCTTTACTTTTATGAAACAACCCAAATGAAATTAAAGATATAGTACTAAAACTAAAGCCTAAATACTCTACGGGAATCGATGATTTGTCAATTATGGTATTCAAAAGATGCATCAATGAATTAGCTGAACCATTGTCTGATATTTTCAATACTTGCCTGGAGGACGGTGTCTTTCCTCAAGCATTGAAAATATCAAAAATAATCCCTATATTCAAAAAAGAAAATAAACATATAACCAGTAACTACAGACCAATATCCATTCTTCCAGCAGCTTCAAAAATATTAGAAACCATAATATACACACGAATGGTCTCATTTTTTGACGAGTTTAATACCATAACAGAGAGGCAAAATGGATTTAGACAAGGCAAATCAACAAGCGACACAATCAGTAGATTTCTTAAAACTGTTGTCGGAGCAGTAGACCTAAATTTACCCACATTGGGTATATTCTGCGACCTCACAAAAGCGTTTGATTGTGTTGACCATACAATACTACTAGCCAAACTAGAGTACTATGGCATACGTGGGAATGGTCTAAAGCTTATAACTTCTTACTTGACTGACCGACTGCAATGCGTCGAAATAACTGAACTAAAAGACAACAAACTTACAAAGACTAGATCTGACTATGAAAAAGTAATTTGTGGCGTTCCACAAGGATCAATCCTTGGCCCACTATTTTTTATCATCTTTGTTAATGATCTACCTGATAACATCGAGGATGCAGAGCTTTTTGCAGATGACTTCACTACAAGTATTACCGCTAATGAGACAATACAACTTCAAGAGAAGGCAGATAAAGAATTACCGAATCCACCGAATGGTTTACGGTGAACAAACAACTGCTAAACTCATCAAAAACCAAATTTATTCAATTCCATTCATTCCAAAAAAACAAATCACTCAACCAATACCTTGCATTACAAATTCACATGATAAATCCACAGTAGAATCATCTACACAAGCAAAATTATTGGGAATAACAATAGATAACAACTTAACCTGCATGCCCACATCACACACCCTAATACCAAAACTCAGCTCAGCTTGTTTTTGCAATTAAGAGCATCAAACAAATAAGCAACATATCAACTGCTAAAATATGTTACTTTTCTCTATTTGAATCGCACTTGAGATATGGAATCGAATTTTGGGGAATATCGACTCATATCGACAAGGTATTCATCACGCAAAAACGAGCAATCAGGGCATTATGTACCCTTAAGCCGACGGAGCATTGCAAACCCTACTTTATTACACTAAACATTCTTACCGTTACATGCCTTTACATTCTCAAGTCAATTTTAGCCATAAGAAAAAACATCCACACTCTCACACTCAACAGTGGCATACACACCCACAACACAAGGAACAAAAATAACCTCCATCTTAACCAATATCGTACAAACCTAGGTCAAAAAAACTCTGATTATTTGAATAAAACTCTATTCAATAAACTCCCCCAATCAATAAAAAACATAACAGAACACATCAAATTCAAAAATGAACTAACTAAATTCCTAATACAAAGGCATACTACAGCATAAAAGACTTTATGACAGACAGAACTACCTAATAATTGCTATATTTTATTATTAGTAGGAGGTACCATATAATAGGCTATAGGCCTATACTATTTTGTAAAATACGTACCTATATTATATTATATTAATACTTATGTAACAACTAGTCTATGTTTAGCAAAAATGGACTACACGGTGAAAACTGTTATAAACTTTAACTGTACTTTGTTATTTGTTGTCCAATTAATAAATAAATAAATAATTTCATCTTTCTCTCCAACTCTGTATGGATCCCAAATTGATCCTGCGTACTCCATCACAGGTCCTCACTAATGTTTTATACAAATGGTTTCTCACCCCTTTTGCAACTCCCACTGTCACCCTTCTTACAAAACTAAGAACTCTATGCCCCTTTTTAACTACCTCATTAACATGGCAATCCCAATTCAACCCCTTTTCCAAATGTACACCAAGATATTTGTAACTAACTTCTCTTTGTAAATGCTCCCCTTGTATGATATAAACCCAGTTCACTTTTTCTCTTTTCTTTCCAAACGTAACAACCTTGCACTTTTTAGTGTTAAAACCCATTTTATTTTCATCTACCCATATCCCCAATATATCCAAATCTCTCTGTAAACCTCGCCGATCTTCCTCACATAAAATCTCTCTGTATATTATGCAATCATCTGCAAATAATCTTAACTTTGATTCCACCCCACTAACAATATCATATTGATATAAATTAAGAACAACAATGGTCCTAGTATACTACCTTGCGGTACTCCAGATTTCACCTTTATTTCCCTTGACAGATCTTTACCAACTCTTACCCTCTGCGTTCTATCCTTTAAAAATCCCCTACCCATCTTCCCACCCACTTATCCTCAATCCCCTACCTCATCTTACCACCCACTTATCTTTAATAATTTCCCATGAGATACTTTATCAAATGCCTTTTCAAAATCTATGAAAATTGCATCTACTTCACCTCCTCTATCAATAATTCCACTCAATTCATTTGTTAAACCTAACAATTGAGTTTCACAGGAGTACCCTTTTCTAAACCCATGTTGACTTTCATTTAGCCATCCCTTTTCATCAAGTATTTCACGAATATGTTTTTCAATCATTTTCTCCATTATTTTGCTCCCAATTGAGGTTAATGATATACCGTAGGCCTATAGTTTCCTATATTCCCCTTTCCCCCTCCTTTAAAAATCGTACTACTTGTGCACTTCTCCATCCATTAGGCATTTTCCCAACACTTAATGATCTTGAACAAATATCCTTGAAGTATGGAACCACAGATGACCCAGCCATCTTAATAAATTTACTCACCAACCCATCATTCCCTGGTGCTTTGCCATTACGTAGTTCCTATTACTTCCTTAACATCCTTATCAGATATGCCCATTGCATTACAACCCCTGTCATCTCCCACAACATCAAGTACATTCAGCAGGTAGTAAAAGGACTGGAGCGGAATGACTTGTCTGGGGATGTTGTAGGGCCAGCTCCCAGCATGGGTTTTAGGGAAATCTAGGCCTAGTGTTTTG
>JAMZAV010013416.1:0-15420 GCA_024449915.1 Sweltsa coloradensis | reverse complement strand
TTTACTTCATGACAATTTTTATTAAAGGTAGGTGAAAAACCCCGGTGATGCGACAAAATTTGCATTTTTTTAAAATTCCCCCATTTATTGCCTAAAATATATCTTGTCGATGAATCAAAATCCTTTTGAGATACAAAACCACAGTCGAAAACGCAAATTTCGTGAATCTCGAGTATGCGCGAAATAACAAAAAATTGTATGAAACGGGTCAAAACACAATTAAACTACCGAAATTGAATCTCAAAATGCGGAGAATGCGGAGTGCCGTCCCGAATTTACTCAATTTTGGTGGAGGTGCTTGGTCTGACTGAACACTACTACAGCAGCATACAGTAAACAACGCAATGCAACATCGCTCAGTGACGTCACGGGCTCCATGGAAGTAACCGCCAAATAAAGGAGCGTACATTTTCTTTTTCTGGGAATTGATCTGAGTCATTATGATCGATTAACTTTTTGGAATCGATATCATCTCTACTTAGGTGGCTCCCGTTTTTTCTTTTTTAATCTTCTTGAAGACAAAACAATTTTTTTAAATGAACCTTTTACATTTAGACTGTTTTTTCAATTTATTTTTCTTGTAGGTTTAAAATTTAATCGCAACGGTTATTGCTATTTTTTAACAGTTCTCATAAAACTCGTACCGGATGCTGTTTTAAAATTTCGCGAATGGTGTAAAAATTTGGCTGATTCCGGTCATACACTCACTATCACTCAAAAACCAGGACAAAATTTAAGCGCTGTTTTATTTTTCAATTGTAATTCTCAGTCGCTGCTCTACCTTTCTAATATAGTTAGCACTATTTCTTTTACAAATTGGAATTTATTTTGACCGGACTCTGTGCACCACTGCTTTCCTTCCACTGCGTTATTCAAGGTAATTTGAGTGACGAAGTCTTGTTTGCTTGTAATGAAAAACGGGACTTCTCACAACCGATCACGAAAACTAATTGAATAAAACCCCACGTTGGCGACAGCACTGTAAAGGATCGCTACGCTCCTCACTGGATCAAAGTCCGAGTTGGGTTTACTCTCGTATGCAAAACATTAACAAATTAAAATTCATGTTTAAAAACTGTGATAGTTAATTACTCTAATATAGACAAAGCTGTTTCCCGGATAGCCAAAGTAGTTATCATCCAGGTCACATCCCTATTTATGAACAGAAGAAAAATAAAAAATGAAAAAAACAAAAAAGTTGCCTTGGCCTAGTCGATCGGTAGCGAGACTTAGTGAGTTAGCTTGAGAGGTGACAAAAATTATTGATAAAAGGATGGGCGCCACAATCAATTGTTAGTTGATTGAAATTAAAATTAATTTAGTCAGAAACGAAGGGGGCAATTGTCAAGCCACTCAAGCCCCTTACTTTTTACCATCATTGTTGGGGACGGAACTTTTAACAAGAACGCGTTCTCGTGAACTTACTCTTTTTTTAAATGAATGAACTCGAACTTTTAAAAGTTCTTTCCGAGAACGAACTTTTCATTTTTAGAAAGTTCATTTGAAAGTTTTTTCCCGGGTGCGTCGAGCAGCTGTCGACTCGCCGCCGTCGACATTAAAAACAAAACAAATCGGTGTTCCATCGTAAGCCTACGTTGACGCACGTTCAGCTGTTTTTGACAAGGTCCGCACGATTCACGAATTTTAAAACGGATAACCGTATTGTGGTCTTAGTATTCTGGGCTCAGTTTTACAAAATTACCAGGGGAAGTGTTCCTGTTTTGGGAATAAGCATAGATTATCACATAAATTATAGTTAGTTCTCAGGTTTAGGGGGTAAATTAAATTAGCAGCAATACAACATCAAAAAATTACAGTGATAGGGTATAGGGACTATTTTCTTGAGGCCCAGGGGGCCTAGGGCCCCGACGAACTTTTCGGAATCGGAAAGTACTTTCCGACAAGAAAATCGTAAAGCTTAGCCTCGACGCTAGATTCGGATTTAGATCCCGAATTTTCTAGACGAAACCGATCTTTTGAATCCGACAGCCAAACCCCCTATCGGAAACATTTCCGACAAAATGACGTCAGAGTAGGAAGCCATCTGATTGGTTTTACAGTCACATGTGCAGAGACATGTGTGCGATGTTTTCAAGATGGACCCCTCTGTTGATGGGCTGTTGCACGTTGCTGTTTTAATTTGTCGATGTATTTTGACGCTGAGAAAATAAAATTTGTGATAGGGAGTGGGGAAGAGAGAGAGAGAGAGTTACCCCAGTTGAATTTTACAAAGTCCCCCTTTGCGAGTTTTATTAGGCCTAGGCCTACGCAAAAATCGTTAGTGTCCTTGTGGAGGTCTTTGGTCTCATCACACCCGTCATGTATTTTAGTGGTTATTATTTACTGGGAAAGAATAGGCCTAGGGCCTAGGACTCTAGATAATCGTACCTTAACCTAAACAATAGAAACTGGTAGGGCCTAACCTACGACTATGGCTAGCCTCTAGGCCATAGACCCTTACGTCCTAGCTAGGCCCCGAAGTTTTACCTAGGGGTTAGGGTCTACTAGGTCTAAGCCTACCCTAACCCCTACCCTAAGCTAGGCTAGGGGATAGGCCTTATGTCATTTGCATTACCCACACAAAGGCCTAAGCTAGGTCTTTTTTTTTGTTAAAGCTAAAGCCTACGAAACAGCTTAATTATTGGGTTAGGCACTCCCTAGCCCCTAGCCATATCCCGAGTTAAGGGAAGGTCATTGGTCTAGGGCCCAAATAGGCCCTAGGGCTACTATGGTAGGGCTTAGCCTAGGTAGGCCCTTCCCCAAAGGATTAGGGCCCAGTAGGGTATAAATAATTGTTAGCTAAGCCTAGCCTAGGCCCCAAACAGGTGCTGCCCCCTTGCTTTTTTTGTTAGGGCCTAGGCCTACTGTAGGAAGTAGGTTTCCAGTTTGCTAGGCCTACCTGTGGTGGTTAGAAAGCCTAGTGTAGGCCCTAGGCAACAAGTCAAAGGCCCAGGCCCCTACTCTTTCTTTTTGTCCCGGGGTAGAGATCATTGACCGGCACCCACTGAAAAATGGGTAACCCCCAAAAATTCCCACAAGGACACACCCATAGGGCCGCTTTAATTTGCAAAATTTAAACCCATTTATAAAGTAGCATTTAAAACCTAGGCCAAACTGCAAAAAAACTTTAAAGGCCTGTCACTACCCGGTAGCCTACCATTTCTAAAGTCACTCGCAATTCCAAACTTGTGGGGAAAATTTTTTGGAAAACGTATAAAATTGACCTTTTTAAAATTCTAGTGCGGGCAGAAACTCTTTAAAATATATACTCTCTTTCTTTTCCCTCAATCAGCGTAAATTTGAAAAAATTAAAATTTTTAAGCGCAACGGCTTTCCATAAAAAAACTCCAAATAAAACTAAAATGTATTCAAATGGATGTTACCCTTTTGAAGTAAAAGTCTGTCGGGAACCCTTTTCCCCTTTCCTTTCATTTGAAGCATAGATATTAGATTAAATGAAACAAATAATCACACTCGGGGCACCTAGTACGTAGCGAGCAAGTGGAGTCAACTTTTTTGCTTCCAGATTTGGGCCCTTTACGCCATGCATAAAAACTGCGTGAAAGGGGTTTCAATGAAAGATTTTCATAATTTTTTTTGCTTGTTAGAAATTTTAAAACCCCCACTGAATATTGAAACCCGGGTAAAACCCTTAACCCCCCTAACAAAATTCCACTCCCACCACTACCACTCCCACTACCACTCCCACTACTACTACTACTACTATACTACTATAATACTACTACTACTACTATTTACTACTACTACTACCCCTATACTACTACTATTTACACTACTATACTAAACTACTACTACTACTAACTTTTTCTACTACTACTACTACACTACTACTCCCTACTACAAATACTACTACTACTACTACTATTTTTTTTTTTTTTTTTTTATTTTAATAATACTACTACTCCCACTACTACTTATTTACTACTACTTTACTCCCCTACTACACTACTATACTTACTACTACTAAAATTTATACTACAAACTCCCACTATTTACATTTACTACTACTAACTATTTAATACTACTATTTCCTACTACTACACTAACTACTACTCCCTACACTATACTACTACTACTACTACAAATACAAATATTTATACTACTACTACTACTACTACTACTTACTACTACTACTACTACTACTACTACTACTACAAATACTACTACTACTACTACTACTACTACTATAAAACAAAACTGTGAAATAGAGACAGCCATGTTGGGGATGAAAAGCCTTACAATCTATGTATTTTAAAAAAAAGCTATCCCAAAACAATAAGTGATTTTATACTCAATCTAAAACAGTAAAAAAGGCCCGGGGGCATTGATAGGTTTTAAAAATGAGTGACATTAATTAATTTCTGATAAAAATAAGTCCAATTATTCACATTTGTTAATCAAATTTTTAAATACAAAGGGATCCCGGGAAGGGTTTTAAAAAAAATATCAAATTTTGGGAGGCCGATTAAAAGAACGGGGGATAAATTAGGCATTTAACAATTATAGCCGATTGCGATACTCCCCCCTAAATTTTAAAAAAATTAGGGAAAGGTTCTAGCTGATAAATTTATTTCCTATATGACAAACTTTAATAAAATTGATCGACGTCAAAAAGGGTTTTCAAAAAAAAAAAAGGGCACGGGGAGTCTTCGGCTGATTTTTCCGACCAAAGTTTTCAATGCATTAAAAAAAAAATTTGCATGGGGGGGAAATTTTTTATAGACTTTTAAAAAGCTTTGACCCCTTACTTAAATAGTGGACTGCGGGAATTTGCTCTTGGGAAAAATTGGGAAAAACGGGGGCCCCTTTACTAGAATTATTTAAAAATTATTTGTCAAAAAGACGTTTTGGAGGGAAAATTTCAACATTTTTTTTTAGAAAATTAAAACCCAAAAGTTAAACCCCTGGTGTGCCCCAAGGCTCCTTTTTAGGTCCTTTAAATTTTATCTTTTTTAAATGTTAATGACTTTTGGGGTTTAAAAAAAAAAATTTGGGTCAAGATTGTTATTTTTTTTCTTTTGCTGAGGGGATACTTTTAATTGTTGCTTTTCATAGAGTTTTTAAAATTTGTAAAAAAAAGGGCTCCAAATTGACTTTTTAAATTTTTTTAAGATGGCCCCCATGATAAGGGTTTCTAATACAAAAAAAAAAAAACAAAGGTATGCATTTTCCCTTAAACCTTACACAAAGTTTTAAAAAATTTAAAACATTATTTTCCATTTATGCTGCCTACCAAAAACTTCCAAAAGGGGTTATTTTTTTCGATTGTGATGACTCATGCGGGTCCCAAAAAAGTTTTTTAGATTAATACTTTCCCGAACAAAATATATCTAGGGGGTAAATAATTGAGGGAAATTTTAAATTTGGGACAAACATTTAATAAGTTAAGCAGAAAATTAAGGTAAAACCTTTGTACAGTATCCCGTGTTTTTAAAAACCATAGGTAATTTACTAGCTTTTTGGTTAGGGGTTGTATTATGCACTGGCAGAATTTTAATACGAAAAGGGAAATTGTCAGGGGGACTTTCTACGGTTTCTTACATAAAAAAGGGGGAAAATTTAAAAAGGTAAATTTTGGGAGGGTAATTTTTGGAGAAAAAAACTAGGATTTTTTAAAAGCTTAAAAAACTGCTTTTTTAAATTTTTTTTATGGTCACAAATTTTACTTTCATCAGAGTAAAAAGCTGTTTTCCCCTCATGACCTAAAACAAGAAATAAGTTACGATTATTAAAACCTAGTGACTTTTAAAACCCGGCCCGGGGAACAACAAAAAAGCTACCTGGTCCCGGTCCTTTTTCAATAAATTGCCAGAAGACCTAAAGCAACTAAAAAAAATGGGGGTAAAAATTAAAAAACAAAAAAAGGGAAATGGTTATTAGAAAATGAGATTAGAACCAAATGGGGTTTTTTGTTTTTGTGAAATTTAAATTTACTAATTTTAATTTTTTTTGTGGTTTAAAACTTTTTGATAAACTGTAAAAATTTTTTTGTTTTGTTTCAAACGAAGGGAAAGACTTACAAAATGTTTTTAAAAAATGTAAAAACCAAATTACCCCACAGACAACTACTGCGTATTTTTGGGGGGTTTGGGCCCTTTTCTTTTTTTTAAATTTTTTGATAAAATAAAAGTTTTCAAAAAAAAAAAAAAAAAAAAAACTACTACTACTCCCTACTCCCTCCCTTACTACTACTCCCTACTACTACTCCCTACTACTACTATTTTACTACTACTACTACTACTACTACTACTACTACTACTACTACTATACTACTACAAACTACTATACTACTACTACTACTACTATACAAATACTACTACAAACACTACTACTACTATACTACACAGTGGGCCTTTTGATCTCGTCGAGGACGGTTTTGTTTTTAGTGAGCCTGCTACGTTGTTTTTTGCGCGTATCTTGTGTAACCCTCGCAAAGTGAAATGGTGGCTGTGCCTGTGTATTGTTTTGTTACCCAAGGATGGGACATATGCAAATGAAAGGGGGGGGCGAGGGAAAGGGATGCAATTTTTATTGCGCGTCAATAAGTGCAGATACTTACCGTTTATGTCGAAAACCAGAAAATCGGGTTGGCTTGTTTAAACTTGCAAGGGGAAAGTGGTGGAGTTAAGAAAAATGTTGACCTGGATGCCCTTCGAAAAAAACTTTTTCGGAGCTTAAAGAGAGACATTGAGAAAAAATCAACAATTTTTTGTCCCAAACGTACGAGAGATGTTGTTGAAATTTTAAGAAACCAATGCCAGTAGCCGGGGTGAAGAAAACTATTACTAGTTTAGTTGGAAAAAATCAAGGGAAAAAGATGAAAAAAAAGAGAATTAATGCGCGGGGGTGAATCATCTTGAACAGTACGGGGGAAACGGAATATAGGGATAGCTGAGGGGGGGAACGCGGGAAAAAATTAGTGCCTTGAAAGCTTGTTTTCTGCCGGGCCCTTTGCAACCCCCGGCCCTAATTTTCAGGGAAAAGGACATCGACGCCGTCCATCGCCTTCCCGCAGGGATGGTAAAAACACCTATAATTTTAAGGGGTTTTGGGCACGTAAAAAAAGAAATGAGTTTTTTCGAATAAAAATAAAGTTAAAATTAAAACAGCGCCTAATTTCAAAAGGCAACAAAGGAAAAAACTTTATCAACGAGAACCTAACTAAATACTACAAAAAAATTTTCATGGCAAGCCAAAAACCGTCGGCCCCAAAAAAAAGGGGTTTCAAGTTTCGTGTGGTTTAAGTTTGGGAAAGTTATGGGGTTTGGAAAGACGAGAACAAACCAAATCTTTCGTTTTTGCGCCGTGGGGGGTGATCTAGAAAAACTGGTCTCGTTGGTCTAGATCGCTTACTAGTGAGTAAATTTTTTTGTTTTACGTTTAAAAAATTTCCCCCAATGGTGACGAGTTCGGAACAACTTTTCTTACGTAAAACTAAAGTTCAACATTGTTGATGATAACGCGGTAAATTTCGTTTCCAAAAAAAAAAATTTGTTTTGTTAATTTTTAAAATTTCCCCCTTTTAGAAAACATTTTGTTTGGGAATTTACTGAAATATGGCACCGTTTTAAAGGGTTTTATTTGACGTCATTATCTTAAGTTAAGTGAAAATTTAAACAACATGAGATACATTTGTACTCTATTGACGGATATAGTTTGTTTCATGCTCTGCGCGATAATGTACGAGGTGGAGGAGTCTTGTATACGTTAAGAGGGCTTTCAATTTTTTAAATGTGAGAAATCATTTTAATTCCTTTTTTAAGGCTTGGAAGGCACTATTCAAAAGATGGAAAAAACTTATTTAAATTTTCAAAAATACAGACCGCCTAGCAAAAAACATAAAAGACTTTTTTAAAAGAGATTGGAAATTTGTTGTTTCATGATGTTTTGGGGGGTAACGTTTAAGTATTATACCTAGGTGATATTAATTTAAATTTGCTGGATAAAATGGGGTTGTGGAACAATATGAGACAATAATGTCCCAAAAAATGGAATGAGGCCCTTTCACATCGGTGAAACAAAAGGGGTTTAGAGCACTTCAATTGTTTACAGCAACATGCATCGATCATAAACTATGTGGGGATTGCAAGATCAAAATTTTTTAAAGGGCACTTCGGCAATTTTTTCAACAAAAAAAACAGACCCCCTATATAATAATGCTAGGGTTTTTTTTTAAAAAAATTTTTTAAGTAATCCCTGGGATTGGAAAATGCTAAAAAATTTAGTCAAAAGTCCCCAAAAGACAGAAAGGTGGCAAACGCTTTTTAAAAAATGTTTTTATTGGGGTAAATTTAAAAAATTGCAAAAGACCCATGTGAGCTATATAAAAAAGATAAGTGATATTTTTAAAAAAGTTTTCTAAAGATACCGGGTGAAATAAGAGTTTGGCATAACTTTAAGCCTGGGAATTTGGGAAAAACCGGGAAAAATATGGATTTGAAAAATTTAAAAGAAAGAAAGGGAAAAAGGGGGTTTTGAAAAATGGAAAAAAGCTCAAAAAACCTATTGAATACAGAAATATTTAAAGAACTGAGGAAAAACTATAAATAAAAAACCTTTATAAAACGAAAAAATAAATTTTTTTAAATTGGATTTGGGTAGGTGTTAAAAATAGAAAGGGGAAAATGGAAAAAAAAATCAATTGTGCTATTTGGGAAGAAGCAAAAAAAAGCTCCTGACGAAGTCCAAAAAAGTATATGGAGAAGAGCTTT
This sequence comes from Sweltsa coloradensis, assembly GCA_024449915.1. Lineage (NCBI taxonomy): Eukaryota > Metazoa > Arthropoda > Insecta > Plecoptera > Chloroperlidae > Sweltsa > Sweltsa coloradensis. The sequence goes on along the minus strand of JAMZAV010013416.1, from coordinate 6,688 downwards.
GGGCCTAATAATATAGTTTAGGTTTTTTTTAAATTTCCCTTTTCGGATGAGGGGGAGGCTATAAAACACGACTGGCAATAGAAAAACAGCCACTGCTTGTGATGATAATGCCTTACAATCTATGTACTTTAAAAAAGTACTCCCCAAAACAAAAAGTGATTTAAATCAATTTTAAACAGAAAAAAGGTCCCGGGGATTTTATAGGGGTTAGAAAAGAGGGGAAAAATTAAATTAATTTCTGATCAAAAAAGTCCAATTTTTTGCACATTTAGTTAATCAAATATTTAAATACAAGATGATACCGGAAGGTTTAAAAATATCGATTTTGAGGGGCCGATTTACAAGAAAAAGGGGATCCCTAAAGGCCTTTTTTCAATTATAGAACCTTTTTGCGATTTCTGCCGTCAAATTTAAAAAAATTATGGAAAAAGGGTTTTAGCTGATCAACTTTTTTCCTATATGAAAAAACTTTTTTTATAATTTTATCGACGTCCCAAAATTGGTTTTTAAAAAACAAAAGCACAGGGAGTCTTTTGGCTGATTTTTCCGACCCCCCCAGTTTTTAAAGCATTAAATAAAAAATTTTTCATTGGGGGTAATTTTTTATAGACTTTTCTAAAGCGTTTGACACCTTACTTCATACAGACTGCTGAATGCTTTTTTAAAAAAATTGGAATACGGGGCCCCCCACTAGAATTTTTTTAGAAATTTTTTGTCAGAAAGACGTGTTACTGTTAAAAACAACATTATTTTTTTAAATTAAACAAAATTCATCTGGTGTTTCCCCCCAAAGGGTCCAAATTTTTAAATTTCCCTTATTATATCTTTTTTTATGTTAAAGAAATTTTTTAAAATTGGTCAAAGATTGTTAAAATTTTTTTTATGCTGACGATACTGGGAAAAGTTGCTAAAAACAAAAGAGATTTGAAATTGTAAACAAAAAAGCCCCCAAATTGGGCTTTTTTAATTTTTTTAAAATGGGTTTCCCCTGATAATTGGGCTAACTATCAAATTTTAAAAAAAAAAAGGGCATGCATATTCCCTTCACCTTCACTGTGTTAAAAAATTAAAAAATTATTTTTCCCTAAATTTTGCCTGCCTAACAGAAAATTCCGAAAAAAGGGGTTTTGGTTTTGAATGAAAATGACTCATTAAGGGTGCCAAAAGTGTTTGATAATACATTTTGAACACCCAAAAAGGAGTGGTAATTGGGTGGGGAAAATTTTTTAAAGGGGAAAAAACATATAAATAGTTAAGGGAGCAAAAATTAAAGGGCAACCTTGTACCGTTTACGTGTTCTTAACCCTATGTAAGGGACTAGCGTTTTGGTTACGGTTTTATTATGGGGACTGGCAGAATCTTTAATACATACGGAATTTTCCTGGGGGAAAAGCTAGGTTCTTAATAAAAAAGGTTTGGGAAAAAAATTTCAAAGGGCCCAAATTTGGGGGGTAATTTTTTGGGGAAAGAAATAGTGAGTTTTTAACAGCTTCAAAACTGCATTTTTATGTTTTTTTGGTCACTAAATTTCTTTTTATCAGAGTACAAAAACTGACTATCATGACCCAAAAAAACAAAATAAGTTACGGGTTGTGAAAAAAATTTTTGACATTTTAACAGGTTTCGGAGAAAAACGAAAGCTACCTAGTTCCGTTTCCCTTTGCCCTAAAAATTTCCAAAAAAGGCCCAAAGCAAAAAATTTTAAAAAATGGGGTTTTTGAAATAAAAAAACCAAAAAAGGAAAAAGGTTAAATTTGAAAAGGGGATATAGAACCAAATGTGTATTTTGTAAAGTGTGATTTTAATTAAATTTTTATTTGAAATTTTTGTGTTTTTATCTTTGTTTTGAAATGTAATAATTTTTTTGTTTTTTTTCAATACGAAGATCAAGACTTTTCAAAATGTTGTAAAAAAAGTAAAAAACAAATTACCCCACAGAAAAGCTTTTTTTTCTTAGCTTTGGGGGGGTTTGTCAATTTTTGTATTTGTAATTTTTTATCAAAAATTTAAAATTTTCTAAAAAAAAAAAAAAAAAAAAAAAAAATACTACTACTTACTACTACTAAATAAAATACTACTACTACTTACTACTACTAGGAAAAACGCTTAAAATCCCCCCGGTTTTTATGGATGGCCCTTTTTTTTTTAAAAATTTTTTGTTTTCGTGAGATATCTTTTCTTTTTTCCCAAATTTCTTTGTTTTTTTGCCCACGCATTGTAGGGGATTGGGTTTTCAAGTTTTTTTATTTTACTTTTCCCCAAATTTTTTTTATTTTTAACCGGGAAAAACCTTTTATTAAAAACTTTATTTATATGGATTCTGGGTAAAATTTTTTAACTTTTTTTTTTTCAAAAAGGGACTTCATCACCATAACCTTAATGTCCATGTATAATATGAACGTTGAAGCCCCACCCGTTTGGTCAGAATTGGCCCAAATGGCACGAAAATATCACAAAAAAAATCAAAAACTTATATTAAAAGCTTTATTTCTATAGATTCTGGCTAATTTTTTCAACTTTTTCTTTCAAAAGGTACTACATCACTATAACCTTAATGTCCATGTGAAATATGAACGTTGTAACCCCACTTGTTTGGTCAGAATCGACCCAAATGTCACGAAATTATCGCACTAAAAATCGAAAAAATCGTAAAAGTACGATATTCATGAGAAATATTTCTTCGATTGTACCAAAAAACAATACACTTCTAAGTTCAGAGATTTAGAAGGTCACCTCCAATTTTCATCAAGATCGGATAAGCCGTTTGTCTGGTAGAGAGTTAACAAACAGACAAAAAAAACAAAAACAAAAACAAAAAACAAACAAAAAAAAACACCCGAGCTAAATTTTTTAGGGGTCAGTGAAATTGAAGTCTTCGCTTCGCTCATCCAATTAAAGAAACGTTGACAGGCCTTGAAAGTGTAAAGAGTTATATTTCAGTGCAAAATAACGCTAATGGTGAATAGCTTTTATCCCTCCTTATTCACCTACTCACTAACGTTATCAATCGACATGTTTGGTAAATACGGAGAGATAAAAGTCATTCACTATAAGCGTTATTTGCACTACTAGGAAAACGCTAAAGTCCCGCCGCGTTGATGGATTAGCTTTTTAAATTTTTTAGTTTGCGTGGGATATCTTTACTTTTGCAAGTGCTTTGTTTTGCTGCCTACGCATTGTTGGTGATTGTTGTCAAGTTTCTGTTGTTATCTGTCAATTGGTATTATTTACCGTAAAAAACTTATATTAAAAGCTTTATTTCTATGGATTCTGGCTAACTTTTTCAACTTTTTCTTTCAAAAGGTACTACATCACCATAACCTTTAATGTCCATGTATAAAATATAAAACGTTGTAGCCCCACCCGTTTGGTCAGAATTGGCCCAAATGGCACGAAAATTCGCACAAAAAATAAAAAAAATTTATATTAAAAGCTTTATTTCTATGGATTCTGGCAAACTTTTTCAACTATTTCTTTAAAAAAGGTACTACATCACCATAATTTTAAGGGTAAATGTAAATAATGCCCGTTGGGGTAGCCCCACCCGTTTGTTCGAATTGGCCCAAATGTCACGAAAATATCGCACTAAAAAATCGGAGAAAATATTAAAGGAACAATATTTATGAGAAATATTTCTTCGATTGTACCCAAAAAAACAATACACCTACTAAGTTCAGAGATTTCGAAGGCCCTGTCCAAATTTTCATCAAGATGGGATATGCCGTTTGCCTGGTAGAGAGTTAACAAACAGACAAAAAAACAAACAAAAAAAAAAACAAAAAAAAAAACAAAAAAAAAAACAAAAAAAAAACACCCGAGCTAAATTTTTTGGGGGTCAGTGAAATTGAAGTCTTCGCTTCGCTCATCCAACTACTATACAAACTACTACTACTACTACTACTACTACTACTACTACTACTTACTACTACTACTACTACTACTACTACTACTACTACTACTACTTACTACTACTACTACTACTACTACTACTACTACTACTACTACTATTCGCAGATATTGTAAAGGGGGCGTTAAACAACAACCTTAATGTTTTAACAATTTTTATAGATTCAGCAAAGCTTTCGACACGTTGTTGCACAAACGATTATTGCATGCTTTAGTTTATAGTGGGAATATCGGGGGCCATCATTAGACTGGTTTCAAGATTATCTTTAAAACAGATGCATGGCTGTTAAAGTCAATAATGTTCTAAGCAAAAATGTTGAAATCACTTTCAGAGTTCCACGGGGATCTATTCTGGGCCCTTTGCTTTACTCATTTATGTGAATGACATGTTAAAGGAAGTAAAGAATTGCTTTGCATTTTTGTACGCTGAACGATACAGCGCTGGTGATAGTTCACAAAAATCTAGAAATTGCTAAAAAGCTATTGCAGCGTGTTTTTATAAATTTGTTGAGATGGGCTCACGATAATGGTCTAACAATTAATTTTAAGAAAACCAAAGTGATCTATATACACACTCCCTTTATGTCCCATCAGAAAATAGAAATTGTGTTTCATGAAAACGCCTGTTTGCATGCAAATCATAGAACGGGATTACTGTCAATAAATGATAATTGTATGTGTAAAAGATACCTAGAAAATGTAACAGAATTTACGTATTTGGGTGTCATAATAGATCACAATTTCAAATGGAGTTTTCATTTTGAAAAAATATGTAATCGGCTTAGATCAGCTTTGTATAGTATTAAAACTCTAAAGCAATATGTCAAGGGGGGTGTTTTAAAAGTTGTCTATCACGCTCTTGTAGAGTCTATAATTAGGTATGGCTTACTAGCATGGGGTGCTACATCCGGTACATATGTGCAAGATATTGTTAACATTCAGAAACGTATTTTTAAGATCATGTATCCTCACAAGATAAACATAAATGGTAATGTGGGTTTTAATTTTTGTAAATGAACTACATGAATATATGATACTAACGAATAACTTTTTTGACAAAGATTACTTAGCTGTGACGCAACATACATACGATCAAGAAAATAGAGATAGATTTTAATACCGGCAACCAGATAAACACTTATGGAGATCAGGAAAGAAAAATTATTGTACCTAAATTCTTAAATACCTTACCTGACAATTTATAATCATTAAAATCTATGAATGAGGTTGAGAGGAAAATAAAAGAATGGATAATAAAAGGGGAAAGAATATTATTGTCTATGATTTGTCTTTGTTTTTGTTTTTGAAGTTATGTAATCTTTGGGGGTGGTTATATGGTAGTATAATGTTTTTATATTGATACTATTGTGTTACTCTTTTGTTTTTGAATGTTTTTCATTTTTTGTTATCTGAATTTATTGTATCACGGGCAAAATGAGAGTCAGAGATTGTTTATATATGTTTTGTTGTTAAAGAGACTCTGCAGACAAGCTAGTAAGTAGTTTTGCGGAGTCTGAAATTGCTGTATTTTGTATTTTTTCCAAAAAAAGAACAATTCCAAAAACAAAAAAAAAAAAAAAACTACTACTACTACACTACTATTACTACTACTACTACTACTACTACTATACTACTAATATACTACTACTACTACTACTACTACTACTACTACTACTAATAACTACTACTACTACTACTACTACTACTACTACTTACTACTAATACTACTACTACTTTCTACTACTACTACTACTACTACTACTGCATAAAAATGGTGGAAAATTTACAAAGGTCAATTTGGAGGGTAATTTTTGGAGAAAGAACTAGTGAGTTTTTAACAGCTTCAAAACTGCATTTTTATGTTTTTATGGGTCACTTATTTACTTCTCATCAGAGTACAAAGCGCATCTCCTCTGACCATAAAACAAGAAATAGGTTACGATTATTGATACCTAGTGACGTTTATAACAGGTACGGAGAACAACAGAAAAGCTACCTAGTAAACCCTCCTTGTTCAAAAAAATTGCCAGAAGTCCTAAAGCAACTGACAAAATGGGTTTAAATAAAAAAACAAATAAGGAAATGGTTATTAGAAAATGAGATATAGAACCTAATGTGTATTTTTTATGTGTAGATTTGAATTACTAATATTTGGTTTGTGTGTTTATACTTTGTTGATGAAATGTAATAATTTTTTGTTTTGTTTCAATATGAAGAGTCAAGACTTACAAATGTTGTAAAAATGTTTAAAAACAAATTACCCCACAGACAAGCTACTGCGTAGCTTTGTGGAGTTGTCAATTCTGTATTTGTAATTTTTTATCAATAAAAGTTCTCTCTAAAAAAAAAAAAAAAAAATATATACTACTATACTACTACTACTAATGCCCCGGCTGCCGCTCCGCAAAAAGTCAGTGCTAGTGTGATTACATACTGTTATCAAGGCTGCTAGCAAACGTTCCGTGTGTGACCCAAAATTTAACCGAAAGATGGAATTACGTTGAGTGTAAAGGGTGTAGTGTGATGATGCATTTGAGTGTGCTTCTTTTAAATAAGAGTACTTACAAGTCGATGTCGGAGGGTAGAAAAACAAGCTGGCGTTTTTGTTAAGTGTCGGAGTGAACAGGTGAAAATGGGGAGATTTAATCTTCTCACTATGCAAAAAATTCGCGATTTAAAGCTGAGTTAGTGAAATCACAGAATTTTGCGGAAGGATGAAATTTTAAAAAAAACGGGTGGTCCATCTAACTTATAAACATAAATACTTTGGAAAGGGAAGTGC
>JAMZAV010013415.1:0-16269 GCA_024449915.1 Sweltsa coloradensis | reverse complement strand
TAGTACCTAATATTTCTTTTGAAAAAAAAAGTTGAAAAAGTTTGCTGGAAGGCTTCCAAATAAAGGTTTTAAAATAAGCCTTATACACTAGGCATACAATCAACAAGTAACTATAGTTACTTGACACTTGTTGACGGTACAAGCAGAGTTAGGCGGGAAAGTGCGATACGTAAACAAATAGCGGACATTTTAAATTTTTCTTCTTTGTGTGGAACGAGAAAAGTGTCATTATACTCTCATAAAACAAATCAGAAACCGTCCCTGGCCTAGGCCCAGATGTAGAAAATTATTTATAATACAACAGTGTAGGTCTAAAGTTCCATTAGGCTATAGGACTAAGTTAGATAAAATAAATACTTACTTAAATACGCCAACCCTAGGCCAGCACAACCTTGTTCTGACACACTTCCCGCACAAATAACTAGTTTTGATTACTAAAAGCTTTATTCAGATAAACAATAGTATGATTGTCCACCTAGGCTATACAAAAATGTACGGAAATAATACACATATTCTTTTCTTGCAATGATCTCACGCAAAACTCCTGTCACTATATAAAACAAAAACAAAAACTGTGCAAATTTTCGATGTTCTTTTGATAATCATTTGATTTACATGGCTGTGGATGCAGTGAAAGGTATAAAATAACATTAGTTGTGCGCTTGTTGTAGCATGGGAAAGTTTCAACTGGATGTGAGTTGCCTAGACTTAACCAGTCCTTATACCGTCGTTATCAGGGGCGTAGGAACGGGGGGGATGGGGGGGAAACTCCCCCCCCCACTTGTTGGCTTGACCCCCCCAGTGGGGGGGTCAAGCCAGGTATGGGTGTAATTTTCTAACTTATAACTTGTTGGGTGATTTTTAGGATTTTTATTACAGTCGGGCTTGCAAACAAAAAGGAAGGTTTTTGTTAACATTTTTTAGAAAGATTCAGTAAAGACGTGATTTGCGAAACTAGACTAGCCATCTGATTTTAGACTAATATTCATCATATTATTTTGTGTGCAGTGTTTTCACTCCCAAGCAGACTGTCGACCGATTTTAGTCAGTAATCAATTTTCAATGCAATATTAGCTTCAAAATGTAACCCTTATTCATAATTAAAATACGCCTGAAAACGTGTTTTAGGCCACCTATCAAGGGCGCCTTTTGAAAAAAAAACTCGCCTACGGCGATAATGCCTCCGGCGGCTGGGGCTTCGCCCCAGTTCCCGGTTTGCCCCACCCGACCTCGTAGTCAACTTGAGTATGACCCCCCCACTAAGAAAATAGTTTCTACGCCACTGGTCGTTATACCCAGTCTTGGGGAGGAACGCGTTCCTTTTTCAGGAACTTTTGTGGGAACGCGTTCCTTTTCTTAGATCAGGAACTTATAACGTCAAAGTTACTTTTCGTGGGAACTTGTAACGAATTTAACGTTCCTTAATAAGTTCCTTTCGCCGTCGTAATCCCGTCGAATTCCAGGACCTGATATCGTAAACTGCAGTATGAAAAATATAATATTGTGACATCTTGTGTTTTTCGAAAATGGCGCTACCCTCGTCAGATGGCCTGGGACTCACTTTATTAAATAAGAGTAATGATAAATTAACTTCAATCACATTTATTATAATTTAAATCAGTGATGGTATGAGGAACGTGAAATGAACTAAGTTTCTTTTTGAAGAACGAGGAACGTTTCAGTTCCTTTTTTTTGGAAAGGAACTAGGAACGTTTCAGTTCCTTTTTTGGCAGAAGTAACTTAACTTTTCCAAGTTCCTTTTAGGGGGGAACGTGTCCAAGACTGGTTATACCATGGTACCACCTATACCCAGGATGTACATAAATCCGGGTCTAGATATTTTACATCCTATTGTTATTGCTAATACCATAGAAATTAAATCAACTTTCATAAAATTATTATATTTTAACAAATATTTTGCAATGGAACTTGAAAAAGTAATGAGATCACACACATAACAAAAACTTGTAGAAATACAGCCAAACCTTACACACTCAAAAGAAATGAGATCTAAAAAAAGGGCCAAGCTCATCTACCCTTCCACATTTGCGCATTCTTAATTCATAAACGTACAGTGTCCCATAACAGCATCCTCGAAAAGCTTGGCAAAATAAAATTTGCATGTTATTACGTTTAAATTAATTAGAAAAAAGAACTTGGATGAACTATTACGTTTAAATTAATAATTGCAAATTCTATTTTGCCAAGCTTTTCGAGGATGCTGTTATGGGACACTGTACGTTTATGAATTAAGAATGCGCAAAATGTGGAAGGGTTGATGAGCTTGGCCCTTTTTTAGATCTCATTTCTTTTGTGTGTGTAAGGTTTGGCTGTATTTCTACAAGTTTTTGTTATGTGTGTATTGATTACAGAGAACAATACTAAATTTATAAATCATGGTTGGTAGCATATTATAATTAAAAATAAGGGTCATTGATGTCGTTAAGGGGGGGGGGGCGAAGAGTGGGTGGGGGCGACCGCCCCTGGGGATAGTATTTCCCCCCCTCAACCAATCTGTGTTTGTATATTATTCACATGCAATGAAAGCATAATCGTATTGAGCTATTTTTTGTGCTTAAAGCTTGGATTCTTTGTTTATTGGTTTATCTAGGTGCCCGTTAGGGCGCCGCAGCCAAGCCGCGGTGCGCTACACACTCAAGCACCTTATACACCAAGCAGAGTTAGGGTGATTTCGAGGTGTTACCCAGCCGTCATGTAACGTGATGTGAACTTGAAAACTATCACAATCGTGGGGATTTAGGTACCTGACAACACATGCCAAATTTTATTGGGGTACGACCATTCCTTCTTGGTGAAAAAATGGCTTGAAACATGCTCAAAATCACTTTAAGGATGTTAGCTACTGCTACTGCTACTGTTACTGCTACTACTACTAACATCTAATTCGTCAGTTTCAATCGGCCCGCGATTCTGACCAGACGGGTGGGGCTACAATGTTCATATTTTACATGGACATTAAGGTTATAGTAATATGGTCTCTTTTGAAAAAAAAAGTTGAAAAAGTTTACTGGAAGGCTTCCCAAAAAAAGGTTTTAAATAAGCCTTATACACTAGGCATACAATCAACAAGTAACTATAGTTACTTGACACTTGTTGACGGTATAAGCAGAGTTAGGCGGGAAAGTGCGATACGTAAACAAATGGTGGACATTTAAAATTTTGCTTCTATGTGTGAAACGAGAAAAGTTGTCATTATACTCTCATAAAACATATCAGAAACCATCCCTGGCCTAGGCCCAGATGTAGAAAATTATTTAAAATACAACAGTGTAGGTCTAAAGTTCCATTAGGCTATAGGACTAGATAAATAAATACTTACACCACATGTTTGACAAGCCCTAGGCCTTTCTTAGCCAACCCTAGGCCAGCACATCCTTGTTCTGACACAAATCCCGTACAAATAACTAGTTTTGATTACTAAAAGCCTAATGCAGATAAACAATGGTATGATATGTCTAGGCTATTCCAAACTTTACGGCAATAATAAGCCTTTTCTTTTCAATTAATAAACTCACGCAATCTCCTGTCACTTTTAATAAAATGTAAAACAAAAGATGGTGAAAATTTTTCAATATTCTTTTGATTATCTGATGATTTTACATGGCTGTGGATGCAGTGAAATAGGTGTAAAATGAACATTAGTTGTGTGTTTGTTGTTACATGGGAAAGTTTTAATTGGATGTGAGTTGCCTAGACTTAACCAGTCCTTATACCGTCGTTATACCACCTATACCCAGGATGTACACATGAATCCGGGCCTAGATATTTTACATCCTATTGTTATTGCTAATACCATAAAAATTAAATCAACTTTGATAAAATATTATATTTTAACAAATAACTTTGTAATGGAACTTGAAAAGTAATGAGATCACACACATAACAAAAACTTGTAGAAATACAGCCAAACCTTACACACTCAAAAGGAATGAGATCTAAAAAAAGGGCCAAGCTCATCTACCCTTCCACATTTGCGCATTCTTAATTCATAAAAGTACAGTGTCCCATAACAGCATCCTCGAAAAGCTTGGCAAAATAGAATTTGCATGTTTACGTTTAAATTAATTAGAAAAAAAGAACTTGGATAAACTATTACATTTAAATTAATAATCGCAAATTCTATTTTGCCAAGCTTTTCGAGGATGCTGTTATGGGACACTGTACGTTTATTTATGAATTAAGAATGCGCAAATGTGGAAGGGTAGATGAGCTTGGCCCTTTTTTTAGATCTCATTCCTTTTGAGTGTGTAAGGTTTGGCTGTATTTCTACAAGTTTTTGTTATGTGTTAATCATCACTTCTATGTCTGTCCGTCTGTGCGTGTGTCACGTCTCACGAGAAGAACCAAACATGAGCTCGGGTTGATGCGGTTTTTTGAATCATTGCCCTTCTCCTTCAACAAAGATGATACAGAATAGAATGTTTGGTGACCCTGGGGGTCAGGGAGGCGGGGCTAACGTCACACAAAACTTGACACTTAAGTACCCGGCACCTCCACCAAAAAACGAGATTTAAACAAGTGAAGAAAATATTATTTATTTAAAAATAAAATTGGACGATCTGTTCGCTTCCATATTTTGGGTGCTTGCTACTAGTGGTTTATAATAAATAAATAAATAAATAAATAATAATTACTATATTACTTAAAAAATAAAAGTAAGTAAATAAATAAGTAGTGAGCACTCACTCAGTTACAGAATTGATTATCAGCGGGCCCTTTGACGTCATCACCGAGATAATAATTCAACAGGTTAATAAACTCGGAAAATAAAATTATATTAATGGTATCATTACGTTGCACCAATGTGTATAGCGCTAACACATCAATCTAGGTGCCCGTTAGGGCGCCGCAGCCAAGCCGCGGTGCGCTACACACTCAGGCACCTTATACAGCAAGCAGAGTTGGGGTGATTTCGAGGTGTCACCCAGTCATCATGAAACGTGATGTGAACTTCAAAACTATCAAAATCGAGAGGATTTAGGTACCCGACAACACATGCCAAATTTTGTTGGGGTACGAGCATTCCTTCTTGGTGAAAATATGACTTGAAACATGCTCAAAATCACTTTAAGGACGTTAGTTACTACTGGCTACTACTACTCCTACTACTACTATCTAATTCGTCAGTTTCAATTGCCCAGCGATTCTGACCAAACGGGTGGGGCTACAACGTTCATATTTTACAAGGACATTAAGGTAATAGTGATGTAATTAAAAAAGTTTAAAAAAATTGCTGGAAGGCTTCCAAATAAAGGTTTGAAAATAAGCCTTATACAGGCATACAATCAACAAGTAACTATAGTTACGTGACAATAATCGCCTACATTGTTTACAAAAAGCAAGTCTTTGGACCACTATATTTTTTCATTCTATTGCTAATTGGTAATACCATAGAAATTAAATCGACTTTGATAAAAATTATTATATTTTAACAAATTATTTTGCAATGGAACTTGAAAAAGTAATGAGATCCCACACATAACAAAATCTTGTAAAAATACAGCCAAACCTTACACACACAAAGAAATGAGATCTAAAAAAGGGCCAAGCTCATCCACCCTTCCACATTTGCGCTTTCCCTTAATTCAAAAACGTACAGTGTCCCGTAACAATATCCTTGAAAAGCTTGGAAAAATAGAATTTGCATGACCATCACGTAAAAATTAATTAGAAAAAAATGGAGAACTATTACGTTAAATTTAAATAGTTGCAAATTCTATTTTGCCAAGTTTTTTCAAGGATGTTGTTACGGGACACTGTACTTTTATGAATTAAAATGCGTAAATGTGGAAGGGTAGATGAGCTTGGCCCTTTTTTAGATCTCATTTCTTTTGTTGTGTAAGGTTTGGCTGTATTTTTACAAGTTTTTGTTATGTGTGGGATAGAGTATTCCTGAAGAAAGGGTGGGGTGGTGGTCCACAGTGTTGGGTCAGTTCTTTTTTAAAATGATCTTTCTAAAAGTTCAGTTCACAGCTCAAATAATGAACTTTTAAAAAGTCAAGTTCTTTTAAAACCTAAAATTTTGAAAAGTTCAAGTTCGTCTAAAATTTGAACTAAGTTCTTTTAAAAGTTATTTTTGAAAAAAAAAAATCACAATTTTATTAAGGTTGGCGAGAAATAAAAGAAAAACATTAAGGTCGTGCAAGTATCACTTTTCAAGTCGAGTTCGAGTGTTAACAAAAATCTTCAAAGCTTTTAAGTTGTTTTTGTATTTATGTAGGCCTAGGCAATCTAGGCAATCTAATTACCAAATTATTTTTTTTCTTCAATGCATAAGCATAGCCTTTGCAAGTGGCCAATATAATTCACCATTACTACCCATATTAAATAGGTATAAGCTAGTTAAATTCAAATCTGTCTACACCTACACAAGTGCACTTGAAGACACAACTTGTATAAATTATCCTAATGTGGCTTAATACCTTACACATACTTAAGCAACTTGGGCCCCCCCCTCCCCCCCAACAAAGTAAGGAGCGAGCTACACAACTATCATTGATGATGTTAATAGTTCCATCTAAAATATATTCTTGCATATGCCACTGCAGTCTAACGCGTAATCTACTATCAAGTGTCAACATAAACATTGGAAGCTTCGGCTGAGACCTTGCTTAGCCGACCAGTGCTAAACTTTAAATTTTTCAATGGCTAAACTGATGAGCTGACATGTGGAGCGCTTGCCCCAACCGACCAGCTGCTGTGACAGTCGCAAATAAAAAAAAAACTGCAAGCCACCCGGGAAAACTATTCACATAATATATTGTTTTCTGTAGCAAAATGTTTGGAATTGATTTATGATAATAATAATAATAATAATAATAATAATAATAATAATAATAATAATAATAATAATAATAAGATCAATACGACTTCGAGACTAAATTTCGAAACTCCAGCTTGTAAAATTACAGCAGATACTTAGCATTTTAGGCTTCTAAAATTTATTTGTTTCCGAATTAGTTGGCGTGCATCTTTTTAACTAAGTTAGACTCCGTGAATCGTGCGTGACCTTGTCAAAACCAGCTGAACGTACGTCAACGTAGGCCAACGATGGAACAACGATTTGTTATTGTTTTAGCGTCGACAGCGGCGAGTCGACGGCTGCTCGACGCACGGAAAGAACTTTCAAATGAACTTTCTAAAACTGAAAAGTTCGTTCTCGGATAGCACTTTTAAAAGTTCAAGTTCATTCATTTAAAAAAGAGTAAGTTCACGAAAAAGTTCTTTAAAAGTTCCTTCCCCAACACTGGTGGTGGACATGCGTTATCAGACGTTATTAAGGGTACAAACTGTCTTAAATCACTTACTGCATATCAGCTACACAAAATTTGATTCATTAGATAATAGATATTGATACACTTAGTACTTGTTTGCCATTGTATGTATTAATTAATTCTTACATGAACTTACTCAATTTTTAACGAACAAACTTTTCAATTTTGGTACATTCATAAGAAAGTTACTAGGCCTATCATTAGTAAAATGATATCTTCTTGATGCCTTACAGATGCTAGTTAAGATATTCTTCCATAAATTAAAGTCTTGCACATTTCAATCGAGGAGCTTGATCTTTTTGCTAAATTTTAAATTTGAGAAACCCCTAACAAACTCGTGTAGTTATCGCTTGGCTTCTCCGTATATTGTGTGGGTAGCCTCATGGTAGCCTATACCAAATGTTGGACTGGAAAAGTGCATACATATAGAGTATATGGTGGGCCCAATCATGGCCAGACCTTCACACTCACACAAATGTCTGTAGTTATAAGATTTGACTTCCAAAATGTATGATAGCCAAAGATTGAAAACAATAATGTAAATTGTAAAGTAACTTTTTCTACAACAGAACTTTAAATGAACTAGGAACTTTGTATAACCTACATTAATAAATAAATAAATAAATGAATTTGTATTTAGAGTCTACCCACTCAGTACATAACTGATTTTCAATGGGGACAGTAAACCAAAGCGACCAACCCAAACCCTATAGGTAGAGGTCCTTGAAAGTGGTTTTATTTTGTAGTGAATTTCGTTTTTAAAATTTAAAATTTCGGTGTTATTGGTTTAAAGCCATTTCAGCGGTTTTATCTATATATATACCAATTTTTATGCAAGTAATATTCGTTCACGCCTCGCATATTATTCTAGTCACAAAACAAACAAGTTTGAATGTACTTATGTTCAGACTGGTGTAATTTACTACAAGTAAATTCATCATTTTTTCTGAACTTTATTTTATAAAAACTTTGCTTGGTTGAACTATACTGGCATAAAATATTGAAAATTTCACCGTAATTTAACAATAATTCCCATTTTTAGTGCTTTTCGTCGTTAAAAACATTAATTTTGTAAATTTCGGTGTTATTACGAAATTTACACCTATTTCGGTGTTTGGCGGTGATTCAATTTTGGCATTTTCTGGTTTAGATTTGATCAATTTATGCTCATTTTATGAAATTAAATGGTTAGCACATATTTCGGTTTTATCGTCAGTCACGAATTTCAAGGGGCTCTACCTATAGGCCCTGACAACATCCAAATGATCAGTCAAGCATTTAGTATGGTAAAACTAAATTATTCTTCTAAACTAGGAAAACGCTTAAGTCCCGCCGCGTTGTGGATGAGCGTAATTGGTGCATTGAGTTGCCATGTGTTATGCGGATTTTCTGTTTTTTTACCCAAAAAACTTCATAAATAAACTTTAAATGTTATTATCTCAAAAACTTTTTTTTCTAGCACATTTGCTAACAATTGTTCCTACTTCTTCTACAGTTTTTAAGATGAAAGGATAATTTTTTTTTTTAATGTGCTCACAAGTCTTATTCTGACAAATTCACTGGACACTTTTTGTGAGATTTATAGTTTTTTATTTAAAATATGGGAAATATAGATTTTTCACAAAAAACATACATTTTCAAACAATGCAAAGGGAAAAATTCATATTTATCAAACAAAACAAAATTATAAAATCCGTCTGGTAAATGTTTAGATGTATTGTTTTTTTAATCTTAAACACCTTTCACTTAAAAAAAAAAATGAAAATTGTAAAACCTTAGCAATATCCCAGCACCATAGCAAAATTGTAAAATTGCAATTATTAAGAAAAATAATTGTTTGATTGCGCTCAAATTTCACACGATAATTATAATTCATAAAATTAAGGTTCTGTGAAAAATCATTACAATCGGATAAAGCATGTAGGTGTTATAAGTCGAAGAATGTTTTAAAAATTTAAAAAATCCTAAAATTGCAATTTAATAAGAAAAAATTTTTTCGATTGCCCTCAAATTTCACACGAATATCTTTTTTCATAAAGGTTCTGTTAAAAAAATCATTAAAATCGGATAAAGCATGGGGTGTTTAAGTCGAAGAATTTTTAAAAAAGTCGAAAAAAATCTTTAAAATTGCGTTTTTCATGAGAAAAATTTTGTTGACGTTTTTTCGAATCGTGCAATTTTAAGTTCAGAGATTTCGAAGGCCTCCAGAAAATTTCATCGCGATTGGACTGTCGGTTTAGCCGGAATCGTGCTAACGAACAGACAAAAAATACAAAAAAAAAAAAAACATTCCGGATTTTTTTCTCCAGGTAGTGAAATGGAATCTTCGCTACGCTCGCTACGCTCATCCAAAAACAAAAACTATGAATAATTTCCAACACAAATTAATTGCATTTGCCTTTGGGAAAAACAAAACAAAGATGACATTACGTTTCACTACGAAAAACTGCGTCCGACTCTCATAACATTGTTTTTTATCGTTATCGTACCTGCAAGATCTCAGTACCAAAATTCAAAAAATATCAGGGAGGAAAAAATGAAACAATTTCACCTATTTTCACTGCAAATTTACCTCTCTTGGGCGTTACAAAAGAGCAAACGGGGTGTATCAAGAAAACTTCTCCAATATGTACCGCTGTTGATGTCATGGCCCGCATATAGAGCACAAACGTTGAGCATGTCGCCAACTCAGAATCAACCCAAACCTCTTCTTGTCTTGTCGATGTGGGGTTTGTCAAGGTCAAGTGGGCTGAAGTTCTTGTAAAAACTTTTAACCTATTAAAGTAGTTTTACGGGTCGTACTCATCCCATTTTAAGAGTGAATTTTATGGGATAAAAAAGGAAAAAAATTAAATTAAGGTCTTAAATTATTAATTAAAATTAATTAAAGTGACACATTTAATCAATGAATGTGTTGCGAAACAAATAATATAAAATAAATAAATAAACATTTCTAAAAAATCATAGAAATTGCATGGACAGTACAAATTCTATTTGATGCAAACCCAAGAGGGTGAAAAGAACAAAAAGGAGATATTAAAACAAATATTGGTGGTAATTTCAAGAAAGATTAGTCATGATTAATTTTGAAACAGTAAAAATATATAACACAAATAAAAAATCAGAAGAAATTCATCTTCTGTCCAAGGATAGGAAAACAAGTTTTATATAAATTAATGTGCTTAGTTAATAAATCCAAAATTTATCATTAATTTACAAATATGTCCTGAAAAAGAGAGTAAAAGTCAACAGAAAAATTGAAATTTAATTTTGTACCCTAATAACCCATTTAAAAAATGCAATGGTATCCAATGGGTGAACCTGCTGCGCTGATTTCTCCGCTCATCTTTGTATTGAAGTCTTTGAACATCCACTCCTCCAATCCACTGCAGCCTTTCAAAACAAATCTACCACTCCATCGCCAAACAATGAATCTCTATAAAGTGAAAACTGACAACTACTATACCATGTATACCAACCATCTAAATACATAATTTATGTTTTTTTATTTGACAGAACATTCAATAAGGCTACCTGAAGTATTTAAAATACAATGTTCAGTTACAGTATGAAATTAATGGAAAATTAATTAAATATTTACTTTTACGTTTCTCTAAATCTCCTGAGCTTGACTATTGGAAATATATTATGTACCAGTTTAGAAGGCCTACGGATGCACAACCATAAAAAAATCGGTAAAAAAAAGGTGATTGCATAATTAATAAATAATATCGGTAAATAATTATGGCAAATTTTGATGGACAGAGAGGCACCAGCTCAAAACATCTACTCCAAATATTTTAGTTAGAAATAGTATGCCATAATTTAATCTCTGTGATTGCAAAATGCCAAATTTAATTAATCATCAATCACACAAGACACAAATACAATACAGAGGTATTGCAATCTGTGTTAACGCTGATAATTTGTAAGATACCGGTACCTATGATGATTTTAAATTTTTTTAAAGAAAAATGAAATTATTTTATTAGGCCTATTGATTATTGAATATCGATTACATTTATATCAGGGGGGAGAGGGGGGCAGCACCCCCAGACTCCTACTGGGTCATTCCATGTGAAATGAGCAAATAATAATTAAAAATGTTGCGCCTTGATTTTTGATTTTTAAATTTTACATGGTGGTTACCACCAATGAGCTGAGCTCAGAACACACTACTTTTTTTGTGATGAACCGTTCTCGAGCACGATTTATCGAAGTTCGGCGTTTTACGAGAAATCGACCATCGCAGACCATAGCGATTATTGTTGCCATTTGAAAACTAAACGAGATATCAAGATGGGAATACTTACAATACATTCTGTGAACCATGCTCTAGTATAATACAATGTCACATTTGGATATACTTTGAATTAATAGCGCACAAAATTTTATCAAATTTACTATTTAGCATTTTTAGCCATATTTTCATCAATTTTTTACAAGGGTAAAAAAAAAAATCAGAAAAAAAACTTTTAAGGTCATTTACTACACATGAGTACCTATCTCAAAACATTCTGTTGTTGTTGTTTTTTTCAACCCTTCAATGAAAAAAAAAATAATATTGAAAATTGAAAAAACTCAAAATTTGCCATTTTGGATGCCATTTTCACCAAAAGGGCATGAATTTAAAAATTTCAACTGGTGATTTTTAGAATCACTGGACATTTATCTTGAACACCTGAAAGTTTTGTTTGTTTTTTTTGAGGGGTATAGAAATGCTGAATTTTAATAATCAACAAAATTTGTAATTGTACGATACATCGAATTAAAGGCTAAACTGGTCGGACAATCACACATATTTAGTATTTAGTTCCTCACATTTTTTCTAATGGTAGGAGTACACATTTAACTCCAAACTGTTGAATCAATTGTCTTTGTCTGTGTTAACTTCATCAGTTATGTTGCGGAAACGTACGGGAAATTGTTAATTCAAGAGGTGAAAGTTTGCGTATGATGGTTACGTTCTGTACCCAAACAGTAGGGCCTATCATGGCTAGTTAGATAGTTTAAAATTTAAATGAAGTGCCTGGACTAGATGGGTGAAAGAAAATAACTTTGAAATCCATATTATATTCTAAAGATTGCTCTTTTATTATTCCATCGTAAACAGTAAATACGCCAGGTCGTTTATTTTTTTGATTGTCATAAACTCATCCGTTCACGATTTTGGTTTAACTAAATTAAAGCATTCTGGAAGTTGATAGGTTTTGATGTTCTATAAACTTTGATAAGAGTTCTTGCTATTCCCCAAAACAGACAGAATATGAAAATGTTTTAATTGGTGAAAATAAATCATTTTCTCTAGTGTGGTGTTGTTGTTGCATTGTCATACCTTGATGTGAGCATAATATTCTCTTCCTTTTCTACCATAGAAGATGCAACATAAAAAGCAAAACACCTTTGATTTTTCAAGTTGCAGAAATTGTATAGCAACTGGTGTAAGAATGAATTCATCCTGCAGAGAGGCTTAATTGTGACAAGTCGTTTCACCATCCCACCAATTCCCACACACGACCCTTTGCCATGACTTGTGGCAAAAAAGTACCATTGGCCATCATTCCAAAGTCTTCAACATGATGGCAAAGATAAATTTATTTTTTTTATTTATATAAGGCTAACTAACAGCACCATCAGAAAAGTAAGAAAATATGCTCACATCATTTCAAGGTATGTCAATACAACAACAATACTGAACAATTGAGAAAATCACTTCTATCCACCAATTGACAAGAACTCCCAAAGTTATAGAACATCTAGGCCTAAATCTATCAACTTCCAGAATGCTTTACTAGCTAAAACAAAAATCATGAACGGGTGAGTTTGTGTCCGCCAAAATAAACGACGATGTTGCGTGTTTACTGTTTAGTGTTTACCACAGGATAATATCTGTGGTGTTTACGATAGAAAGTGGTGGCTAGGAATAATAAAAGAGCAATCCTTAGAATATATGGACTTCAAAGTTTTTTTCTCACCCATCTGGTCCAGGCACTTCATTTAAAATTTAAACTAGTCTGTCTAGCAATGATACTGTTGGGTACAGAACGTAACCATCATACGCAAACTTTCACCCTTGAATTAACAGTTTCCCGGACGTTCACAAACACAATTGATGAAGTTAACACAGACATAGACAATTGATTCAACTCAGTTTGGAGTTAACTGTGCACTCCTACCATTAGAGAAAAATGTGAGGAACAAAATACTAAATATGTGTGATTGTCCGACCAGTATTAGCCTTTAATTCAATATATATATGGTACGATTACAAATTTGTTGATACTAAAAAATTCAGCATTTCTATACCCCTCGAAAAAACAAAACAAAACTTTAGGTGTTAAGATAAATGTCAGTGATTCTAAAAATCACCAGTTGAAATTTTAAATTCATGCCCTTTGGTGAAAAATGGCATCCCAAAATGGCAAATTTTGAGTTTTTTCAAATTTTCAATATTATTTTTTTCATTGAAGGGTTGAAAAAAAAACAACAACAACAGAATGTTTTTAGATAGGTACTCATGTGTAGTAAATGACCCTAAAAAGTTTTTTTCTGTTTTTTTACCCTTCCTTGTAAAAAATTGATGTAAATATGGCAAAAAATGCAATTTGACCAGTAAATTTGATAACATTTTTGTGCCCTATTAATTAAAAGTATATCCAAATCTGGCATTAGTATTGTAGTGATCGCTAGCTGCCACCAAATGTAAAGATAGCTAGCTGCCACCAAATGTAATGTCCGGCCGATACTTATCAATCAGTCGATCAATAGTCAATACTGATCAATAAATTCGGGACACTGTTAGACTATTTATCCTGAGGGAGTACTGCTTTGAGGAGGGTTATGAAGGTTCTACGTTGGAATCATAACTCAATGATAGATAGATAGATAGATATTTTTATTCACTTAGACTAGTACAGTGTACAAGTATAACTCTTTGCAGAGAAAGTGAATAGTCTATAATTAATAATTAATAATAAAAGTGATAGTAATTATAATGATATACACAGTGTTAGAAGAAAGAATAGTTGAATATAAAGCATAAATGATAATTGATATGGATATTGATATTGATATGTATGATGATTGATAATATTGATAAACACAGTGTTTATGTTAAAGTAGAGTAGATGCAAAAACAATAGCATGCGCTACTATAGATTAAGAACTCATATATAATAAAGAAAAGTTGGATATAAAGCAATAATTGATATGATATTGTGATAAGAATTGCTAATGGCACAGAAAACAGCAATGATGTACAGTAGAATGTGTCTATAGTATATAATTGATATTTATATATTTATAATTATATATGTGTGTGATGATTGATTGATTAGTGTTTATGTTAAGTAAAGTAGATGCAAAATAATAGAATGCCCTACTAGATTAAGAATTCATATAGAATAAAGAAAAGTTGGATATAAAGCAATATGATGTGATATTGTGATGAGAATTGCTGATGGCACAGAAAACAGCAATTGGAGGATGTACAGCAGAATGTGTCTTATATACCTGCACAATCCAAGGAAGCGTGTAAGCACATATTATATATAGAAGTTTGTTACATCATTTCGGCTAAGGGAACATTTGAAATTTTAAATTACAGTGCTCGTTTGTGGTTATACTCTAGATAATTTGTAAATATTATAATGAAAAAATGAATTAACTGCAAATATTACATGGAGAGGTAGTCATTGATGGAGTAAAAGCTGTTTGCTGTAAGATATGATTTCAACTTATGTTTAAAGGAAGACAGGGTGGGAGAGGTTTTGATGTGGTCAGGGAGCTTATTGTAGAGGGTGGAAGATAGATATTCAGGGCCTTGTGCAAAGAGGCGCAGATTGTGGGAGGGCCTGTGTATGTGAAGGTTGGCTCTAGTGTTATGGGAGTGCACAAAGCATTTAGATTGAAGAGGTTACGTGTGGTGTGAACGAATAATGCGGCTGATTGGATAAGGGTACATGCTAGAGTAAGAATACCAAGTTCTTTGAAAAGTTCTCTACATGAGTGTCTTCTGGAGACACCAGCTATGATACGAACCGCTCTCTTTTGGAGAATGAATATCTGTTCGCATGGGGGGAAGCTCCCCAAAATAGCAGGCCATATGATAAGTGAGAGTGAATGTGTGCAAAGTAAACTAGCAATAGGATGTGGGGGTGAACTATTTGTTTGAGCTTTCTGATTGAGTAGCAGCCAGATAATATTTTGCTGGCAACGTGGTTTACATGGATGGACCAGTCTAGATTATCAGTTAGTGCAAGGCCTAGACTTGACTGTGTGAGCGCGGGGGATAGTATCAGAGTCAAGACGAACAAGGGGACTGGCAGTAGGGATCTTATAAGGGGTGTGAAAGTATAGATAAACAGTTTTAGAGCGTGAGATGGTGAGTTGTTTGCCGAGGCAGTATGATGACATTAACGTAACTTGATTGTTTATTAAGGGGGGAAGGTCCTGAATGGGTGGAGTTTGGGTAGTGTCAGCAGTTGGCTGGAGTCATCAGCATATTGGGTGAGAGTGCCCTCTTTTAAGTAGGCGGACTGGTCGTTGACATAAAGGATATAGGCTAATGGTCCCAAAATTGATCCTGGGGAACCCGCAGACTATTGGCAGAGGTTTAGAGCGGGTTGTGGTGACGGATTGACTATTATGATTAAAAACTAACACTGTTTAATAAAATACACATAGAACACTACATAATATGATGTTAAATCCGCACACACTTATGCCTAAACCTGCAAACACTTCCATTCTACATGGTGGTCGAGATAAGAGAGGAGACCGTTTTGCACACAAAACGGTAGGAGGGGAAATAGCATAGTTCCCCTTGATTTCCTGGGTTACATAGGCTTATAGGTATGCGTTACATTCTAAGTACAGTCACTTGGCCCAAAACAAAAAGTTAAACAATTTGCCTAAACAGCTTTACAATTCCCTTAGTGAAGGGGTTTGGTTCGGATGTACATGCTGACTTTGC
>JAMZAV010013413.1:0-16579 GCA_024449915.1 Sweltsa coloradensis | reverse complement strand
GTAGCACTAGGGCCATTCTAGAGGTAAGGGGGAATGCAACATTATTTGCCATGGTTTGCAGTAAAATAGCCTATCTTCGGACTAATAAAGCTATGAAGGCGATTTTGGACTTTTTAGTAGCATAAAATGTTGAGCTTCAATCATACCTAACGTTAATTAAAAATTTTGTAATAACATCATTATAAAGCACTTTTAATTAGCATCTGCACAATTGACAATTTCGCGATTTTTAGAGCAAATATCAATTCAGAAACGAAATTCGAACGTTTAAAATATAAAACGTATAAATTGTGATTTCAAAGCCCGATATATTTTTTCGATTTCCAATTGAAGTCCATTAAAAAAAATTATTAATGACTTTGTTTAAAATTACCTTATGTTTCTGTCCCTAAAAAAAAATTACTAAAGGGGCTGTACTTTGAAATTGCATTTAGTGTTGTAGTTTAATGCTTTTTAAATTTTTAAAAATATCTTTCACCTTTTCCCAAAAACTATCAGTGAAATTAGTTTATAAATATTGAACAAAAATTTCATCCGTCAAGGAGCGCTCAGAGGGCAGTGTTTTGGAACTCGTTAGTAAGTTTACCAGTCGTACGCGGGAAGGAAAAAATGCAATTTTTGAAACAAATTTCTGCATATCACCTCAGCACCTTGTCACATATTATATCTAATTACTAATTAGGCCTACACGTGAGTAGTTCGATACTGAAATGCATATTAGTGAATTTGAAGGCGCGGCACTCGACGATAGTCACCTCATTCTGCATACGCTTACAATTATCTCGAAAATGCCACTGAAATAATCCACGATGCATTTTGAAGTTCGTAATGATTATCATTTGCTCAACAGTGTATAACCAGTGGGCCTACTCAGATAAAAAATCCATAAAATGAAACTAAAGCTAAAATCGCCTCTCAAAACTAAAATAACCGGAAAAATGCAGGCTAGACAGTGTGTGTTGTAGTATAATTTTGACTCGCCCCTCATAAATTAAGTGATAAGATTGAAATATATTAGTTACATTACTGGCCTGTGATTGAGTTTTGCACAATACATTAATTTATACAGTCTGCGAACGTTTTACAAATGACAACAACCCAACCCCTTTTCCAAAAGTAAATACTTTTTTTTTTGGCTTTTTTTTGGCTTGAAGAAAGGATGGAGAGATGCATGACGAATACAATAGAGCGATTTTACGACCTGTGAAATGACCTGAAAGGAATGGTTTTGAAAGGTGGGGCATTCTTGTATAAGTAATAGTTAAATAGTGTAATTTTTTATCATTTAGTGATTATATATATAGTTATTCAATTCATCAAGTCAAAACAAGGCCTAAAATGTTTTTCAATAAAAATTGTAGCTCAATTCTAAGAAAAATTGAAAAACAAATAAAATAACCATTTGATATGATTTAATCGGATATTTCCTTAAATATGAGGAAAAACACTTCGCAAAAAAAACTAAAATGCTTAGAAAAATGTAAAAAAAGACAAGAATTTATTAAAACCGAGATAACGCTTATCAACTCTACTTTAGTTTAGAGATGGTATTTGTTTTTTTGCACAAGTTTTTGTGAATGGATGCATAGTATACCCTAGATAAAAAAGTAATATAGAAAATACCCTTTGAAGTCGATTCTCAGAATTCAGAAATACGTTTATTGATGAGTTTAGGGTCTGGGGGCTGAGGGCTGTGAGCAGAGATTTGTTGGTTCTAAACTTGTCGACAGAATCCCTGGAAAAAATACAGTAGGCCTACGGTTGTTGTCCGACTCCCTAGCATCATAGCCGAAGCCGAGTCCGGCGTTTCCGATGCGAAAATTATTATTATTATTATTACCCTTTCACACAATCATATTATTTGCCAGTAGTAACAATTTTAACAAAGTAATGTTATAAATCCGGTTATAGGCGTTTATTGTGTCCTTCTCATCCCTAAATAATACGAATATGTAAGTCGGTCATAAGATAATAATTGCAGAAAAACATTTTTCATAGATTTATTGATATGCTGTGTTTGTGCTGACACGGGAGTGTCATTGATTTTATCATGGGGGTATACTGTTTTATGTGTATAAGTATATTATTTTTTATCGCCTTCCGTAATGGCTATAATATTCGTTAGTGTCATTGATAGCAATTGGATAAATTATTGAAATTTTGCACTGGTTTTGTATAATTTAGTTTTATTTTATTTTATCCCCATATATTGCTCGTGTGTGTTATTATAATCTATAATAGCGTGCAACGCATATGCTATGGCCGTGGGGGCCATTAGAAATGGCACTGGCATGGTGCAAATTGCCAAAACATAAAAAAGTAAGCATGCTAAAAACAAACCCCAAAATTTACATTCACTGAATCCTTGTATTTATGGCCTGCTTCGAATGTGTTTGGAAGGGGAGGTCTACCCCGTCACTCATCATGGCCCCCTTTCCCAAACTTTGCAAGATGAAAACAAAATCCACCTTGGTTCCAGAACTGGCTCGGGCGGGATAAGGAGATCATTGCTTTGTCGAGTCCCAGGTTCTGAATTCGGTTTCTATAAATAGTTTGTGAAAAAAATTAAAACTGCGTACCAGTACTACGACAATACTGTACTATATTATAGTTTCGAATTGTAGTTCGATTATTGGGTACATAACGTGGACAGGTGTAAATGAGTAAAATTACACTTCATTTTCTGTAGCAAATATGTAAACACACACACAAATTGATTTGCCCTACATTTCTTTCACAATTTTTTATAAATGCTGTAGAAATTTAAAAGTGTGTTCTTACAAAAAAAAAATTTGGATTATAACTATTCAAAATTAATTATTATTTAAATTGTTTGACATTTTGAGGTTGAAAATCGACGTAACTGGGGGAAGGCAGCAGTGTGGCGGACCACCTAAATGGTTTACGAAATTGGCTGTTGCACACAAA
This sequence comes from Sweltsa coloradensis, assembly GCA_024449915.1. Classification (NCBI taxonomy): domain Eukaryota; kingdom Metazoa; phylum Arthropoda; class Insecta; order Plecoptera; family Chloroperlidae; genus Sweltsa; species Sweltsa coloradensis. The sequence goes on along the minus strand of JAMZAV010013413.1, from coordinate 13,651 downwards.
AGATATAATTTATAATGGGCAGACCTTTCCCCTTTAGAATCGAAATGGGTATTTGGCCGGCGTTGGTGTGGGGGGGGGGGGCTTCTACTCACAAGTTCTACCTACCCGACATCATTTGGTGTCATTGATTTTGTGGTTTCTTATGTATATTATTTTTGATCGGGAGTATTGAACAGGCATAATGACATATAGTGTCTTTAAATTTTTGTGTGTGTGTTCATTTTTTTGATCGAATCCTTACGGGGTTTATTGGCATAAAATCAAATGTGACATTGCTTATTTTTTTAATATATGCCCTTAAAAGTAGTCGTATCACATCGGATCGGATCGGGGAGTCTCTAGAAGGTATACCCTGATGGAAAGATTGACATAATTAAATTGTTATCAAATTTTTTTATTTTCATTCTCACACTAGAATTATTTATGACACCTGATTGCATTATCCACTTTCTGGAGAGTTTGTTATCTGCGCCAAAATAGTGAATGAAAGCGACAGCTTGGGCTCTGGAACGATTTGTTAGTGTTAAATGTTTATTTTATACAAATCGTGTGGCGTAGAGTAAAATCAATTACATCACGTAATAAGTTCTGTGACCAGGGGTAATTCTAAATACGATTTTGTTAAAAATATTTAATTACATTTTTTATTGGAGGTAATATTCACGTTCAATATTAACAATAACGGCGCCATATTATGCTATGACCGAGTTGAAAACCTATATGAAACCCTTTTCAAAGAGATACAAATCATTCACTTGAGAGAAGTATTTGACTCCAACACTTAGAAAATTTATTTAAACAATAAATAATATTTTTGAGTGCAATATTAGCTCATCAAACTCACATTCGGGCTCTTGTTGAGAGGATTTGTAATAACTGGTACAATCTGACAGGCAAAGTTCTAATCAAACGACGAAATGTATTATGGTGATTATGATATGAAAATTTCTATCATTATGTGTGTAAAAAACATCCTTCCAAAAATAATATCATACACATCGATAATCAACCACAAAACACATCTTGTTGTTGTAGCCTATACCGTAATGCTTTTAGTGTGGACTTGTCGTGACGTGACTTGTTTTTCCCGTTTAATTGAAGGTAAATTTAGGGACCCATCTGTAAGTCTCCTCCACTCGCAGACGCAGACGGATGTAAATCAATGGTCGGACAGAAAAACCCCGTATACATTCCTCGTCAGTCGTCACCTCGTGCACTGTCTTCCAATGGTGTTGCTACTTGTCTCATTTCCATCTCCTGAATCAAACGGTTGTTCATTTCATCATCAAAAAAAGGAAGAAGATTCAATCGCAATTGTTCAATGATTATAAATTCCATTTCCACTTTGACTTGTGTACAAGGAATAGAATTCGGATGATTAGTCTCATTGTGTTGTGCATTGTTTTTTATAAAAAAGATCTTTATACATATGTGACTAAAAACACTTATCAATACGTAATCAAATGAAATCTCTGTTCATGTTTTCAGAAAAAACAATGTAAATTCCAAATATGTGTATTATCCCCCAATGAGACACAAGATTGTGTCTCACTCCTCATTACAAGTGAAACGTTTATACACAATACAACTTAACTTATATAAATGCTGTAGGAATCAATTTTTTGTTCCTTGACAAAAGTAAACTTTTCAATATATTTAAATTCGTCGCGATTGTTAGATTGACAGATTTGATGAAGGTAGCAGTGTGATGATAATGTTGTAAACTAAATTGGTCTGTTGTTAAAGTTTTGCAACAAAGAGATATTTATAATGGCCGGACCCTTCTTCCGAATCTGTTATTCTTTTATGTCAATACTTCAATACTTAGAGAAGAAGACCCTTTTTTTGCTCTAAACCGCTCGCCCCTCGCCCCCCACCCCCGCAACCCCTAAAGAGATCAGCCTTCCACTCACAGACGTCTGAGAAGTTGCCTACCTTTACGGGGCACTTTCAACCAAACCACATTCAAACGCCCGCGTAGTTTTGACCAGTAGCGCCCAACTAGCGGATTTGCTTGAAACTAACCAAAGGGAAAACCTGACCTTACTTTCTGTGCGCGGCTGAAACATTAGTACAAACATTAGACACCTTGACACACTCCTCATTACCACAGGTCTAGGGCACCTTTACACAGGACCTAGCTAGAAAATTACCAAGTTAGACAAATTTTTTGGGGGTCAAGATTGACCCCCTCAAAAATATTTGTTACTTTCTAAATTGATAACTAGTTAGCCTGAATGAAATATTTTTTTGAGTTTTGCGGTTGAATACCCCTTTAACAGTTTTTCATCTGTCCCCAAATTAGCAATGTGACCTGTGCGCGGTTGAAACATTAAGGCAACCTGGTCAAGAAAGATTTTATTTTTGATTGACATTTTTTTATTACATTTATTTTTCTTTGTTGCATAGTGATTGTTTTGATGTAATCATGTTGTAGGCTGCGGCTCTTATGAGTATTTAAAATAATTAATACTCTTCCGAGCAACAGTCTACTTTCTATAGTAGACTCACACAACATTAAGAGTCTACATGGACATTACATATGGATATGGTTTTAGTCTCTTTAATTTTAAAATAGCACATTCTTTTTTAAAAGGGAAAATTAATTATTTATAATCAAAAAAATGTAAATATTACAGTTATGGAGCAGGAATGCATTGAAAATGTTAAGAGGTAAGGCAATATAGGCCTAAATATGTTACTTCAACTTTAAAGTTGATTTCCAGGAAATGGTAATGTTATGTATGTGTATGTGCTAGGAACACACAAAATTTATAAACTATGAGAGCTACTATTTACCTTGAAAATTTCTGACCACTGTGATGATAGTATAATCCACATTATAACATGCCTCAGAGAACATTGTGCAATGAAAACTTGTCTGTTAGGATTTTTTTCTTCAGTAAAAATGTCGTAGCAAAAACAAAATTCAAAAATTCAATATATTACAAATTACATTGGGGCATGCGTTATCACTTCGTCACCCTAGTACTTATTTATAGGTGTCATATCCACTTTTCGTTTTTTTGGAGTTAGATGTTTTAGAGTTATTGTTAGTGCTCATTGTTGCTAATAAAAAAATAATATGGTTCAATATTTCAGCTTAAACAGTGTTTTAGAAATGCCAGTTTGTGCCACCTCCATCAGACGACACCATATCTTGGTGCTTATTTGTGTCATATCCGATTTTCATGTACTAACAAGTGGATCATGGCCAGTGTTGGGGAAGGAACTTTTAAAAAGAACGCGTTTTGTGAACTTTTCAGTGAACTTACTCTTTTTTTAAATGAATGAACTTGAACTTTTAAAAGTTCTTTCCGAGAACGAACTTTTCAGTTTTAGAAAGTTCATTTGAAAGTTCTTTCGGTGCGTCGAGCAGCCGTCGACTCGCCGCTGTCGCCGCTAAAAACAAAAACAAATCGTTGTTCCATCGTTGGCCTATGTTGACGTACGTTCAGCTGATTTTGACAAGGTCACGCACGATTCACGAAGTCTAACTTATGGCGTTTTCCATTGGTATGCAATCGGCGAGTGCAGAGATGTCATTGTTGTCAACCTCCGCTTGAATAACATTACAAAACTGAACGAATGAAAAGACAAGTGGCAATCCAGTGCGCACTAGGGCGCACTAGTGCGACCTGAGTGCTGCCAATGGAAAACCTCATTAGTTAAAAAGATGCACGCCAACTAATTCGGAAACAAATAAATTTTAGAAGCCTAAAATGCTAAGTATCTGCTGTAATTTTACAAGCTGGTCGACGAGAATGAAAAAAATATCATCAACACGATCAAAGACAGCTCAACTATATCGTCCGACCGCCGTCAGCCGTGGGAAGATCACGATCTATGACCCCCCCCCCCCCCGTCAAACCCTGCTACAAGACTACCAGCAGAGCTCGAATTTCATAACTAACTATAATGCAACTTCTTTGACAAATATGAAGCCCATCTCCGTGCTTCGTGTGCGTAATAATATAGTTTCGAAATTTAATCTGGAAGTCGTATTGTTATTATTATTATTATCATCATCATAAATCAATTCCAAACATTTTGCTACCGAAAACAACATCTGTGAATATGGCTAGCAGTTTTTTTTATTTGCGACTGTCACAGCAACTGGTCGGTTGTGCAAGCGCTCTACATGTCAGCTCATCAGTTTAGCCATTGAGAAATAAAGTTTAGCACTGGTAGGCTATCAAGCAAGGTCTCAGCTCGAAGCTTCCAATGTTTATGTTGACACATGACAGTAGATTACGCGTTAGACTGCAGTGGCATATGCAAGAATATATTTCAATAATAGTTGTGTAGCTCGCTCATTACTTTGTTTGGGGGGGGGGGGGGGCGGGGGGCTCCAAGTTGCTTTAGTATGAGTTAGGTATTAAGCTCATTAGGATAATTTAATACAAGTTGTGTCTTCAAGTACCTATATTTAAATGATTAAATATTGCACTTGTGTAGGTGTAGACAGATTTGAATTTAACTAGCTTGTACCTAGTAAAATGGGTATAGTAATGGTGAATTATTTTGGCCACTTGCAAAGGCTATGCTAATGCATTGAAGCAAAAAATTAATTTGGTAATTAGATTGCCTAGATTGCCTAGATAGGGCCTACATAAATACAAAAACAACTTATAGATTTGAAGATTTTTGTTAACTACTCGAACTCGACTTGAAAAAGTAATACTCGCACGACCTTAATGTTTTTCTTCATTTCTCGCCAACCTTTAATAAAATAGTGATTTTTTTTACAAAAGAACTTTTAAAAGAACTTAGTTCATATTTTAGACGAACTTGAACTTTTCAAATTTTTAGGTTTTAAAAGAACTTGAACTTTTTAAAAGTTCATTATTTGAGCTGTGAACTGAACTTTTAGAAAGTTCATTTTAAAAAAGAACTGACCCAACACTGATCATGGCACAAATAAGTACTGAACCAATTCTCGTTTGATGAAATTTTTGTTCAATATCAGTAGGAAGTGCTAATATTACGCATGCCCTACAAGTAAAAACTATGAAATACCTTTCATCTAACCATTTGAAGATAATTGCAGCAAAAATTGCTTAAATTCAAGCATGAACACGATGTTGGCAATTTTTTCACCATATTTGATAATTTTTGTTAATTATTTTACAGGTATTGTTAGTCGGCATTTTTGTCACAGAAAATAATGGTTCAATATTGTTGGCTTAACGGTGTTTTTAGTAATGCATGTTTGTGCCACTTCAATCAGATGATACCATTTTGTTGGTGCTTATTTGTGCCATATCCATCTTGATTGACTTTGTAACCTCACTTTGTTGGATATGACACACGCACTTTTAAAATATTTACGTTTCTGTGAGAATGTTAGTGTCATATCCATTTAGAAGTGAGGTTTTTAAGGTTATTTAGTTACAGTAAGTATGCCATTTTAAGTAAATAACATAAATGTTAACTACTTGATATCAGAAAACTAAATCCAGCATCATGTAACAGTAAAATCAGTTGAAATCTTACATTTAATCTTCAACCCTCATTTTCTCCATGCGCGAAAAAGCGGATATGACACAAATAAGTACTAGGGTGACGACTTATCAATTAGACCACAGTCTATAACATGTGAAAGTTGCAGACTAATCAAACCAGTAGTTTCCGAGATAAATGTTCCTAAAGTTCATCAAATTAATATGTAAAATCCTCCATGACCAGGTTGCATGCCTTAAGGGAAGCAGGAACGAAACTTATAGTCAAAGTTGATTTTTTGGTTTGAATATGTTATATTGTTAATCACAATTAAATTTTAAAAAATTAATACATTTTTTTGTTTTTTTTGCAAAAATTTAATTGTTTTATGTTGCTATGACAACCATTGTATATTAACGACTAAAAAATTAATGCATATAAAAAAAAACAAGATTAAAAAAAAAATTACAATTATTGTTAGCAAAAACTCCAATGTGCTGAATTTAAAAAAAAAATCAAATCTCTAAGTTGAATACTCTCCGAAAAAATGGTACCGGTAATGTAATTACTGCACATGAAGTACACCCTATATATTAACTTTAACACCCGTTTACTCAAAACTATACTTTCTTAAACTATACGGTACTTATAAGTTAGGCAGTTTTGAAGCTAGAGCCTTAAAATTTTCAGGACTAATTCTTTATTGTGTTTTAAAGAAACTATGTGTGGGGAATTTTGAAAAAATATCATCATCCAATTTTAACCATAAATTGTTTTGAAAATGTCAATTTTGTGGGATTTTTTTATGTTTAAAAAAAAATCTAGTAACCACAGATTTTCCAAATTCAAAAATCTCCACACACAGTTTCTAGGTAACAGGCTAATCTAGAAGGGGGAAAAAATTTAGTCTCTAAGACTAAATGCCAGGGAGTAAATGGTACCGGAATTTAGGCAATTTAACATGCGCGACATAGGCCATTCCTGCCCCCCTTAACACAGTCCTAGGACACTTAACACAGGACTCACACAGGTCTGGGATACTTTAGAACTGGCCCGGGTCTGCCATGTTACCCCCGTGCATGGTGTGTGCGTATGGAACAGAAAAAAATATTCATTGGACACTTTTGACACACGCCTTGCGCGGCGGGAACGCCATCGGACGTCTATATTGGGTACACCAATATAACCGGAAAGTGACCCTTAAATGTGATTTATTTTCAATAAATTTTCAATTATTCCGTATTAAGTTTTACGTAGTTTTTGGATTAGCGAAGCGAAGACTTCAGTTTCACTGAACCCCCAAAAGATTTGGCTCGGGTGTTTTTTTTTTCTTTTCTTTTCTTTCTGTCTGTTCGCGCTCTACCGGGTAAACGGCATAATATGCGATCTTGATGAAAATTGGAGGGGACCTTCGTTTTTTTTGAACTTAGACTTGCCACGTTTTTGGGTATAATCGAAGAAATATTTTTCATGAATATCGTACTTTACGATTTTTTTCGATTTTTAATGTGATATTTTCGTGATATTTGGGCCGATTCTGACCAAACGGGTGGGGCTACAACGTTCATATTTCACACGGACATTAAGGTTATGGTGATGTAGTACCTTTTGAAAGAAAAAGTTGAAAAATTATCCAGAATCCATAGAAATAAAGGTTTTAATATAAGTTTTTTTTAGGTAACAATTAACAAGTAACAATAGAAACTTGACAACAATCACCGACAATGCATTCAAAAAGCATTTGCAAAAGTAAAGAGATCCTACGCAAACTAAAAACTTACAAAAAAGCTAATCCATCAACGCGACTAAAAAAAGCGTTCGCGAAGCTGCCTAGTGTATGTATGTACTCACCTACCAGAGGCTGATGATCCCAAGTGCTGATGTTTAAACACACTCCGATCTTTTGCCACGGGCTGTATTTGCGTATGACGTTGTAGAATGGTTATTTATTACTTTGACTTAAGTATGTGAACCACCTATTTCATTGTGAACACAATCGAAAAACATTACAAGCAATCGTGTTAATTGATTGTAAACGACACCATAAAATCAAGAATTAAAATTAGGCAATTAAAAACACGAAACAATCTTTATGAAAGTTTTAATAACTTGCATGAATACTGAATTGGCACCGACAGTCCTCTGAATATCTGTAAGATCTCCACCAACCACCAAGTATGACCTTATTTTCTAGTGAGAAACCTGGCTATGGTGCAATGCATGCCCCTCTTCCTGGTATCTAACTATAGGTATTTCTGGAAATTGGACAATGGCGAAGGAAATGTCCTAGGGCTGATTAAGAGAACCCAATCCCTTGCAGGGGAAATCTTTCAGTTAGGATTACCGGTGGCGGGATTCGAACCCGAGACCTCCCGAATCAGTCTCGCGCTGTCGTATGAGTCCATACTCCCATGCAATGTGGTTTCCACCGTAAAAACCGTATTATATTGGACGTTACGCCGTCTCATGTTTCAAGGCGCCTGCGATGGGTATGACTAGGGTAAACTCACGCAACGTGAAAGACCAGCCACAGGCGACTCCAGCTCACAGGACCCCGGGGCAGAAACCGGTCATCCACGTGGCGTGGCAAGGAAGTGGGATGTGAGGGGGGAGGGGGATTAGAGCCCTCGTTCAGACGGCCTGACGAATTAAAAAAATATAAATTACAACGGACCACATGAAAACATACAGCGAACTATTGTATAATTTAACTTAGTTCTCCATGTTAGCATACTTTTTCTGCTGATTCTGTAGGCCTACACTTGCATGCGCAATCGGGATATTTCCCTGGGTCACTATTTCACTTATTATTGCACTAGTAAATCAAAATCTATTGTTTACATTATTATTGATAATTTGAGTGAATTAAATATAAGGAAACATAACTTGGAAACCGAAAAAGAAGATAAAAAAGTATGCACATGGTTATCAAATCTCGGATACCCCACTCTTGGCACCTCCACCAAGAATTTCAGGATGTTACCTGCTATTTGCAAGATGCCTTATGACTGTATGTGTTCCATTCCAACTTGCAACATCACATAAATCTAAGAACAGCACAATTACAACTTCAAAAGTAACAAAATCATATATTTAAAATTCACACTGTTTGATTAAATGAACTTAAAATACAACAAATCAAAATGGAAGTTTCACTGTAAGAAATTACTTTTTCTCCTCACGAACTTGACTTGAATTGCGTTCCACGAAGTGTGAGCTTAACTTGTGCGGGCAATCACAAAATATTTTATTACATGTATGATTTTACAACAAACCGCGTTACTTCAAATGACGTAACAAGAGATGAGCACCGATCTCAAATAATTATAAATAATACTCGATTATCGATGGAAAATTGTCGCACCTGTCGATAGCATCGACACAATTTAAATTCATTGTATATAAATAATTACAAAGTATCATAATTCCATACGTTTTTCACCAATGATACCAATGATTAGAAAAACTTTAAAATAGTGTTTTTGACTATAGCTGTTACACCAGTCATGTATTGCATATGCATTTTTTGGATATGCTGCAAAGTGCTGCCAGATGTAATGCAGCTTTCAGAAATTTTCACTCACATTTCTCTGTTATGGACGCATCTAATTCGTCGATGCCCGCCGCCCGCTGTGTGTTATGGACGTAGTATGGGATACGTCAAGCAATTACTGAAGTCGTAACTCGTAAAGTAGCCCTAGGTCTACTACTTTTTGATAATTTAAAATAATTATAAATTTTCAAATAGGAGATTTATTTGAAATAACATATTATCTATTTTAAGTCTTTATCCAATAAAAAAATGAAATTTGAGTAGTCAAACTTTTAAATTATTGAATGTGAAATTAATTGCATCGTCTTGGAAATTTTATTCCTTCAACAAAATTACCCCATGACAATTTTTTGATCAGGGTCAAAATTCAGAAGTTATGCTCCAACTGTCAATTTCTAGTGCACAAGTCAGTGCTAAGAAAAAAAAAACAACATGGCCGCCATTTTACCTTCTCAAGATTTTGAAAAATAATTTTGTTCGTACTTTAATCATATTTTTATGTCGGCAAAAAATGTGATTAAAAAATTATATTTGTGTATTTAACTTCTGTCTTAACCCTCTATTTTTGGGTAACACACGGGATATTTCTTCTGTTTTTTTTTTTCACCAACGGTGAAAAGGTTGAACATGTGTTTAGATTTTAGATGGCGCCCCGCGCCAACGTAATTTTTGCCCACCAGTCGGCCATGACAGTAGATGTGACGTCATCTGAAATTTCAGTACTGAGTTATTACATTGACAAGAAGTGAACATCAAATCATATTAGTTTTGAATTATTATTGACACAACAAGTATAGTAGTCGTTCGTTAGGCCTTGATGGGTGACCTATAAGGTCGATAAAAGTAGTTGGCGCGTCACGTAGTTGGGGACGTAGTCTAACCAAGTAACCCATGTTTGCTGTGCACTCAATAAGGAATTAATAATTACTAACTATTATTTAAAAATAAAATATAATAAATAAATAATAATAATAATAATAATAATAAAAGTAATAAAAATATTATGCAATATAGCGGACGTGAAAAAATACACAAAAACCTACAAAACATTTAACGTTTCTATTTGAAATATAAAGGACTTTCATTTGAAAAGAAGTTTGATTATTCATCCAACAACAAAAAAAAACTTCAAAACCTTTAACGTTTCTATTAAAAATATAAAGACCCGAGAAGACGTTTAATTAATTGTTATCACCCATAAACAAAAATAACCTTCAACACCTTTAACGTTTCTATTTAAAATATAAAAGACTTTTACATGGAAAGGAGTTTTATTAATTATAATTAAAAAATAAACAAAAATAACCTTCAACACTTTTAACGTTTCTATTTAAAATATAAAGGACTTTCACCCGAAATGGGAGTTTTACATAAAGAATAGATTGTAAAAAAAATTACCACCACGGAGATTTAAACCGGGGTACCTAGGACCAAGAGTCTAACCCGCTACCATCCTGCCACACGGTGCCGTGAGAGCGGGTCGCCTACAAACGTTTTGGGTGGTATGGACGATGGCCGCTGCAGCAGTCGGTAAGGCAGTCGAGTCACCCATCAAGGCCTAATCCGTCTTCCTCCACGCACTATGGCCACAGGATCGGCAAAAAGTAAATAAATAACGGTCTCTAAAACTGCTTTCGGAGAAAAATACGACTATTTCAAAGCCAAGGCCTGCCAAATATATCCTAAAAATAAAGTATTTATGAAGTGTACGAATAAAATCAAGACATTTTGATGCTCCTAAACATTGACAGCACATCTGGCGAGGTTGGCATTATAAATTATATAAATTATAAGTTTTTTGTAAGCATTTCAACAAAGCTTTCCCACTGAAGGAGAGACAGATGAAAAAAACGTATAGGACAAATTGGATACCCATACAATGAATAGATTGTATAAATTAAAAACCCTTATACCTACTGATGAAAATGTGAATAAATATAGGACATATAAACAAATCTTCCAGAGAGTAAAAAGACAGGCCAAAAAAGTAAATTTACAAACACAAATTTTTAAGTCCACCAATAAAGTTAAAACTACTTGGAGGATAATTAAGGAAGAATGTGGTAATAACAACAGTAAGCCAACACAAAGGAATATTGAACTCTTGTCAAATGATAAGAAAATAACTGACCCAGTCCGGATAGCTAACATATTCAATGAGGCTTTTATCAATACGGCCAAAAATTGTAAAATCTTTCCTACAGCACAACACACCAGAGATGCCATAAGTAAATTAGAAGAGAATTCTAAACCATGTGTATATCCTTCTATGACATTAGAAATAACCTCCTGTAAAGAAATCTGTATGATAATCAAAAATATGAAAAGTACAAATTCTACAGATATCTATGGATTGAGTGCAAAAATAATAAAGCATGTTGCAAAATTTATTGCCTATCCACTAGTTACAATATGTAACAATTCTCTCACAAGTGGCATCTTTCCACAGTGGTTTAAAAATACTAAGGCAATTCCTATATTTAAAAAGGGACGGCGCAATGATGCCAAGAACTATAGACCAATATCTATACTCCCGATATTTTCTAAAATTCTTGAAAAGGTTATGCATAACCGATTAGTCAAATACTTAGAGGACAACAGTATTATTAATGATAATCAACATGGTTTTAGAAAAGGAAAGTCTACTTTAACAGCAGCTTTCTCCCTCTCAGAAAAAATCCTAGAAGCTTTAGACAAAAAAGAAAAGGTGATTGGCCTTTTCTTTGACCTGTCAAAAGCGTTTGACACAGTAAATCATCAAACTCTATTAGGGAAAATGTATCATTATGGAATTAGAGGGGTAACACTTAGCTGGTTTGAATCTTACCTCACCAACAGAAAACAGTGTGTAGAATATCTTACTTGAATAATAGGACGAATAGAGAGGAGAATCTTTGCTCTAGGTGGCTGGAAATCATTACAGGAGTTCCTCAGGGCTCAATAATAGGCCCAACCATGTTCATTTTACTCACGAACGACCTACCGGCAAACGTGACTAAGGGTAAACTAATTCAATTTGCTGATGACACCAATGAAATTGTAACGGATATTAAGTGGGATGAAGTAGAAGCCCAGGTGGGGAATGCAATAAACGAAAATAATGAATGGTTTACAGTAAATAATCTTGCATTAAACTCGGGGAAAACTAAAATAATTAACTTCCAGGTAGGGTATAGCAAAACAACAGCAACGTCAATATCTTATAATGATGCACCTGCACAGCTTGATAGTGTTGCAAATTTCTTAGGTCTGTTCCTTGACAACAACTTAAATTGGAAAACCCATATAAAAAACTTGCTTCCCAAATTAGCGAGTGCATGTTTTGCATTGAGACGTCTTAGCAATCTAGTAAGCAGTGATGCCAACAAGGCAGTATACTTTGCCTATTTCCACTCCATAATGACCTATGGGATTGCTATATGGGGAAATAGTACTGATGCAAAAAAAATCTTTGTTCTCCAAAAAAAATCTGTGAGGGTAGTTGCAAAAGCAGGCTTCAGGGATAGTTGTAAACCTTTTTTTAGATCTCTAAAAATTCTTCCCATGCCCTGTGTCTACATATGTGAAGTTATCACTTTTGTACATAGTAACCTCAACCTTTTCACCAAAAACTTGAATGTACACGACATAAATACTCGAAACAGAGGTCAGCTGAGAGTAACCCAGTGTAACCTATCGAGAAGGCAAAAAGGTATGGCAGATTGTGGAATAAAGATGTACAATAATCTTCATCAAAGCTTTAAGGATATAAGTGACATAAAAGAATTTAAGAAAACTTTAAAAAAATCGCTGCTGTCTCATTGCTACTACTCTGTAAATGAATTTTATGATCAACCACTTATAATGCAGGTGGGATAAGCCTAATGTTTTTCTTTTGTTTTTAACAAGTGTATCTTGTCGGTTGTTAAATGAGGTGTTTTTTTTTACTGATATTGGATTTTATGAACTATCTTTTAAAATTTTGTTGGCAAGTATGTGTCAGTTTTAAAATAAGCCTGTGTATTTTATTGTTATAGGATTTTATACAATTATGACTCCTATTTAAGTGTTAATTATTGTTAAATCTACTCTTTTGGTAGTGACTGTGAGAAACATGTTGATTTGTAAATTTTTTATATTACTTTTTACTTTGGGACTTTGAGCATCACTGTTCATTTGTTTTTATTTGACTACACTGCCTGTGTATATAGGTTATTAGCTCTAATACCTAAACTCAAATAACATGACAACTCGATAATTCTGTGCATCCTACAATGTATACAAGAATGTAAAAGAGGCTTGACAATAAATGAAATGAAATGAAACAGCTGGAACTTTGGACACATCATTACCAACAAGGCAAAAACAACTTTCGAAATCGTGATTACTTAAAATCATTATTTCGCTAAAATACTGACTCTGTGGGACGAACTACTTTATTCACAGCTTATAAAATGTTTATTTATGTGATAACATATCACGATAACATGACCAAATACGGTAGGCCCTACCTAATGCCCATTGTGTGTAAATTGTCAACGTTGGCGTCCGTGCTCTCGCTTGACCTTGACGTGGGACAGCTTATCTGGTCCCACCCATATATACCACCATGGTCCCACCGATGGGTCCCACCCATAGACATCCTATATAATTGGCCTACTATAGGGGGTTTTAAAA
>JAMZAV010013412.1:0-16694 GCA_024449915.1 Sweltsa coloradensis | reverse complement strand
ATAAAGAAGTATATTACTCCCCGAAAAGATGCGACCACTGGCAGTCGTCGTCGGGACTTCTACCCCTCCCCGACGACCCCTGACGACGACGACCATGATAATACGAACGATGCCAAAGACGATGACGACCACGACGTGAGAACCCCCTTTTTCTTTCACAGCTACCCGTGGCTTGTTCTGACCAGCATAGGATTTTCCTCCCTATATCACTAAGGCTAGAGTGGCGCATTATAACCGAACGGTTAACGCGCCCTGAAACCAAATAAACTAAAAAACATTTTCTCTGATCACCTAGGCCTAAACTGTCTTTAATTTTCCATAAGCCTACATTGACGCTGGAGGCAATCGTAGGTCTACACTAGCTCGCCGTCCCATTTAGCCTGGTGTGTATCAGTTGAACAAGGGTATGTGACCACAAATGTTTGTGCAATGATTATACTAGGGAAACACCAAAGTCGTAGATAGATGAGTGAGTGAGCCATGTGTTGAGTACCCGGGAACATTTGCATTTAAGTTTGATGATAATAATTATATAGGTTGGCCTATGATTAGGGTAATAGGGTTTTGAGTTGAGTTGGTTTAAGGGCGCGTCAACTGTAAGGCCATAATGCGCCACTCTAGCCAATAATAGGCTAGGGAGGTCTTAGGTAGGAGGAGGAAAGGGAACGTTACCAGGTACTCAACACATAGCTCACTCACTCGTTTAACAACGACTTTGGCGTTTACAGAGCATGGCTCTGCTAATCGTAAATGACAAGGAAAGAGTAAGTCCATCTAAAATATCAGCTGGTTAGTATAAAAGATAAGTATATATTACTCCCCGAAAAGATGCGACCACTGGCAGTCGTCGTCGGGGACTTCTACCCCTTCCCCGACGACCTCCTTGACGACGACGACCATGATAATACGAACGATGCAAAGACGATGACGACCACGACGTGAGAACCCCTTTTTCTTTCACAGCTACCGTGGCTTGTTCTGACCAGCATAGGATTTTCCTCCCTATATCACTAAGGCTAGAGTGTCGCATTATAACCGAACGGTTAACGTGCCCTGAAACCAAATAAACTAAAAAACATTTTCTCTGTTCACCTAGGCCTAAACTGTCTTTAATTTTCCATAAGCCTACATTGACGCTGGAGGCAATCGTAGGTCTACACTAGCTCGCCGTCCCATTTAGCCTGGTGTGTATCAGTTGAACAAGGGTATGTGACCACAAATGTTTGTGCAATGATTATACTAGGGAAACACCAAAGTCGTAGATAGATGAGTGAGTGAGCCATGTGTTGAGTACCCGGGAACATTTGCATTTAAGTTTGATGATAATAATTATATAGGTTGGCCTATGATTAGGGTAATAGGGTTTTGAGTTGAGTTGGTTTAAGGGCGCGTCAACTGTAAGGCCATAATGCGCCACTCTAGCCAATAATAGGCTAGGGAGGTCTTAGGTAGGAGGAGGAAAGGGAACGTTACCAGGTACTCAACACATAGCTCACTCACTCGTTTAACAACGACTTTGGCGTTTCCCTAGTCTATCTATGCTGATGTGATCTGTGCAATCGCACAAAATAAATGTCGATTTTCTTAATTGAAGATGTAGCAATTTTCATGACAAGTGCGTTAATTTTTTATAGATGGGTAGCAATAATCTTCCAAAGGCCAGAGAAATGTGCATGCCATGAAATGTAACATTTATTTTTTCTTCAATAATACCCGTCGATAATATATATGTAAGTACCGGTATATAATCTGTACGTCTGCTTTTACAAGGTATTGAAATATGTATGTATACAATTATTTAAGCAAATCAATTTAATTAAAGAAAAACATATAAAATTTTCTGTTATTGAAACGTATTTTGCAAGGGAAGAGAATTTAATATTATTAAATAAACAAAAAAACACCCCCCAAACACTAAACATATAAAATCTTGAAAATATCATAAGAAAACCAATGCAACTACAATTCAGATATAAGAGGGTCCGTTTTGGTTGGTCTAGTTGGCTAAGACGCCTATACCTGCAATGTGGGAGACCCGGTTCGAAACCCGGTCGGGACGGGCGTTTTTAGTTTCTGAATGTTATTAAATATTACCAATGACTAGATGTTATGTTCATTTTCACGTACATATTTTTTATACCAAAATTGAAAGAAGAATTATTTTAGAGGCTTAAGTAATAAAGATATTAAGTATAGTATGACGAGTTAGTAGTGGTAACCGAATAATAATAATAATAATAATAATAATAATAATAATAATAATATTAAAAATAATAATAATAATAATAATAATAATAATAATAATAATAATAATAATAATAATAATAAGATGATGATTAAGATGATAATGATGATGAAAGCCAATGAAATGGAATTCAATTGAATAAATTACAAACGTATATTAGTGAAGAAAAAAACATGACTAAAATACAGAAAAAATAATAAAATGCTTATCTTACTTGATCCGTGACACCCGCGGCTATGCGAAGCGACGTGACAACAGCTGCTAGGGGATGCCCGTTGCCCATTGGCTTGCCCACTGTGATGATATCGGGCACGACGCCGAGCGCCTGGCTTGCCCAGAGGTGCCCACTTCGCCCCATGCCCGTCTGAATCTCGTCTGCTATGACGACGCCACCAGCTGCCCTGACGTAGCTACACCAGACAGTAACACAATTACTACGCCCCATGCCCGTCTGAATCTCGTCTGCTATGACGACGCCACCAGCTGCCCTGACGTAGCTACACCAGACAGTAACACATATTAGGTCTGTTCTTTTGTCCATCTATTTTTACACCTTTTGCACCTTTGAAGAAATAAGCGTTCTTTTGTCCAGGGTTAATTACAGTATTTCTTCCAAAGACGTGTTCTTTTGTCCAGGGGGTAATTACAACTTTTACACTTTTTGCACCTGCCTCTTGAGGAGGTGTAAAAGGTGTAGCTATGGAAATTTGCACCAATTTCAAAATAAACTTCGTTATAATGTGCGATTGTTTAATAAATAGAAGATAAAACTGGTAATAATTAAATAATATGGAATAGAATTGTAGAAAATGCTCAAAGCTATGTTATTGAGTGTGATATCTTCGGAAAGTGTTTGAATTGAATGACAGCTGACAACATAACCTCGAAATTTGCTGTCAATTTGCAACAAAATCGTTCTTTTGTCCATCTGTGAAATATTACACCTTTTAACCCAATTTCTGATTCTGTATTTTACACCTAGGTGTAATTACCACAATTTGAGGTGGACAAAAGAACAAACCTATTACTACAATCGTTTTACTTGGTTTTACCTTCTTGTTTCGCGTTCGTCTCACTAATTACACATTTATTGTGTTTTCCGTTGGTACTGATGATGGTAAGTGGTAATGGTAAGACGTTAAATAAATAAATAAATAAATAAATAAATAAATAAATAAATAAATAAATAAATAAATAAATAAATAAATAAATAAGTAATTAAATAAATAAATAAATAAATAAATAAATAAATAAATAAATAAATAAAAAATAATGATAATAATGCCGGATTCACTAACGCTGTGGTAGTGTGAGAGGGCATCACGAACGCTATTTATAATAGGAATAGCGTGCTACTGTACCACCTCTGGCCGATATTTTGAAAGTCGAAGAAACATGGCTGAAACTTTTCTGAATGAAAGAGGGCCGTACAAACAAAAGGAAAAAATGTTAATTTTTGGGGGCGGGACATAACCTCAATTTTTGCCATTATGTGTCGTTTTTGACAATTGTGTAGCCAGAACATCTAGTGCAAAATTTAATTTTGATAATCAGTTTTCTGCAAGGATATAGTTTCTTAACACCTATCTTCAGCTTCAGCTATTAGGCTTAATAGAGTTTTGAAATAATTGTTGGTGTACGAATTTTTTTGTCAAACGGTACAATACGAGATTTTTCGAGTTTTGTATCGTCTGACAAACAAAATTGTAAACTAACTGATATTTCAAAAATCTATTTGTCCTTATAGCTGAAGCTGAAGTTAAAGGTGTAAAGAAACTATATCCAGAAAACCGATTCTCACAATTTAATTTTGCACTAGATGGGCTGGCTACACTATTGTAAAAAAACGACATCTAATTGCCGATAGTGAGGTTATGTCCCGCCCAAAAAATGAAATATTTTTTTAGCTGTTTTATTAAAGGTACTCGTTCATTCAGCCAACTTTCATGGACTTTAAGGTTTTGACCCTAGGGTGATTACAATAGCCTTAAGTCTGCTTTTCATGTTATGGTCTAATGAGCCCTAATAATAATAATTTGTTTAATGCTTTCTTTACTTTACTTTAGTTGTGTTTTGACAATTATACTATTTTAGAGTAGAATCTATAACGGTTACGGGCAAGAGAAGTAACCGGGGGAGGGGGGGGGGGGAAGGGTAAGAATAAGAATTGTACTTGCTAGTGTAAGAGTACTATAGTCTGTAACTGAAACTGAAACTGAAACTTCAAACAAACTATATGGAAAAAATCCAGAAATTAACAAATGCATCTCAGGGGGAGCCTTCTTACCCCGCTGAGATATTTGTTAATTCCTGGATTGATTTCCTTCAATTAATTACACCAACGGAGAGTTTGCCGATCAATTAAATTGAGGCATTGATTGAAACTGTCACTCCCCTGTAACCGTCAGTGTCAGTGTCAACATCACCGGACCGCGACCACGACTACGACCGAAACCACAACTGTAACTGTAACGGTAGAGGATGAGGTGAAGGTAAACGTTAAAGTAACGGTTACTGTGACGGTGACGGTAGTGGTGATGGTATTTGTAATGGTAAATGGTAATTTACGGTAATTAAATTTAAAAAAATTACGACAAAAATTTTACGTAAATATTCGTCCATTATAAAATGTTTACCTGTATATTTCTTGGAGCCAACTTGTAGGGGGTATGACCATTCCACACACGACCAATATAACTTCACTTATGAAACATCCAATCTATAAAACAAGAACAGATAGTCACAAAATTAAAAAAAGTACACATACATATACAACTTGCTGCATAGTGCATAGGCATGCTTTGGGGCGAATTCTACTCCGGGCTCAGGCGAATGGGGCTTGCTGTTGTGGGGGGGGGGGCCTTATTACAACATTGTAAACTAATTAATTGTCTTCCCTGCGAATTTCTTCGTTTGGCGGCACAAATCGGTACAAAATACCGTCAAACGAAAAAATTCGCATTTAAAGACAATTGTTGGTAAAAATCTTTTTTTCTCTCAGTCAGCCTATAGAAAACCAGTTGAAAATTAATGTCACAAAAACACAACACCCTACGTTGAATGGTGTGCCTTGGCGAATTGAAGTTGGAATTATTTTGATGTGGCGATATTGGCCATGTACCGGATCAGAAAATTTAAAAAAAAAGTTTTTATTTTCTAAAAGAGACAGGTTTCAAAGCCATTCACTATATTTTGACTTGATAGCATATTTTGGAAAATAGAAAAACGCGGTCGAATAGTCTTATAAAGTAGGATACATAGCAATAAAATATAACTATGGATAAAGAATAAGTTCACACTCAAAGAAGAAGTACTGGTAGGCCTAGGCCTACATGTACCTTACAAGAAAATGTCTTACCAACAATGTACACGGAGAAAAATATTTACCAAACGACTTTATCTAAGCTTTGTTTGGCTAAAACACATGAATTACATGAACTAACTTGCAAAACATTGAGGTGATTTAGAAATAGTCATATTTCTAAATTTGTTCAAGAACTATTATTGTGTTTTAGCCAAACAATGTTACTAAATAATTCGTCTAGACACAATGGTCAGCTACCTAGAAATTCATTTGTCTAAGCCCGCCATCAGGAAAATTGTTTGTCACGGTAGGAGAACATTCTACTGGAATACACAAACAGTTTTTTAAGAAAACCACCGTTGGAATACACATGAATATGTTTGCTAATTTTAAAAATCACTTGAAACGTTTTGCGAAAACACACTAACAATTCGTCTAGTTTTACTGCATGTCATGTTGAATCTCGTCTTAGTTCAGTCTTGTGGTTTACTTCTTTGAGGTTGGATGTGTGTGCGCTGTGCTCTGCTTGATAAGCGTTGTGTGTGTGTTTTCGTTCTGGTGGAGGGTATACTAGTATTCTATGGTTCGGCTTCTGCCATTTCTCCGTTCAACGATCGGCCACCGTTCGCGTTCGACACATAATAGGGCATACGTGAAGTGTTTTCTCGACAACCCACACGAGGCGTCTGAAGTGAGTGAACGGATTATACAGCCGTTCATCTGTATATAGCGCCGACATGAATACATTTTACAGGTTAGAAGCACTGAGCTCTGTATAATTACGTGGAGATCTTATGCATACCTTTCCGTCCGCCATTTTCTTACGTCCCTAATCAGCGGCAGATTCAAAAGAACTAAACATAATAGATTCGTTCACCTGTGTCACTTGCCTGTGTTTATCAGTTTATTTAGTGTAACACTGCAGTAAACACTATTCCTAGGCATCCTGAGTGACCTTGATAATAGACCACTGTAATGTAGGTCTACTAGTCAACATAACCTCAAAATAAGCTAGCCACAAACCGCCATCTTGACGTTGCATTTTAAAAAACCCAAACTCGCCAAACAGTTCTCATAAGAATGAACGCATTGTTCACGCTCGTCAAGTAAATCAATGTTCATGTCCCCCATAATTATAACATTTGGATTTTTAAATTTACTAATTAACACAGATTCAAGTTCTTGGACAAAGTTTATTTTCATTTCTAGAGGCGTTGATTGCGCAGGAGGCCTGTATATCGCCAAAAGTGAAATAGTTACATTATTCGGAAAAGTTAGATCACAGCTAAGAGCTTAATTAATAATTAATAATAATAATAATAACAATAATAATAATAATAATAACAATAATAATAATAATAATAATAATAATAATAATAATTATTATTATTATTAGTATTATTATTTATATTATATATTACAAATCTTCAATTTCATTCCAACGTTCTGCGATAATGTGAATATGATTTTCATCTTTAATTTATCACTATAAGCCGTATTGTGTTATATTAACTTTGCAATATTTGTCATGTCTTTATAGTTTATAACTTATTAACTATAAATTGACTTGATACAGACAAGTGCATGCGCAATTACAACGTTTGTGCATGTAACTAATTTTATTTTATTTTATTGGTGTATTTTTAAAGAAGAATTGTGTATACTTATTTGCAATCGTGGTTGTGTGCATGTACTGTACTAGGAACTCATAGGGTAACAGCAGCAAGTAGCAACAGATAACAGATTGGGTAACAGTAAGGGAGAAAGTAGGCCGAGTATGTGGTATTTTGCCAAGTTATCTGTTTTCGTTACAATCTGTAAGTAGCCTACACAAACTAGCAACATTTTTCATTCATTTTTAAGCAATTTTTGAGATAAAGCACTAATGATTAGATATGTCGTCTTTGTTACCGATATAAAATGGTATGCAAGTGAAGCCTAGTCACTAATTATCCAAGTTTATGATTTTAACATTTGAATCTCTGGGACATTACAGTCAGTGAAAAAATAATGTTAGTTTCACTAGGAAGCTTCGCAAACGCTTTTTCAGACGCGTTATTGGATAGGTGTAATTGATGCATTGAGCTGCCATGTTTTATGCAGATTTTCTGTTGTTCTGTGAAAAGATTATTACAATCGGATAAGCATGTAGGCCTAGGTGTTATAAGTCAAATAAAAAAGCGTAAAATTACGATTTTCATGAAAAATAATTTTTTGATTGCGCTCAAATTTCACACGAATATATAAATTCATAAAATTAAGGTGCTGTGAAAAAATCATTACAATCTGATAAGGCATGTAGGTGTTATAAGTCAAATAGTTTTTTTAAACGGAAAAAATCGTAGAATTGTGATTTTCAGTATTAAGCGATCAAAACATATTTTCCAAATATTGCTTACTTTTTTCTGTAAAGGAAATAAATATGTCACCAAACGGGTAATTTACAGAAATTTTTAAAGCTTGTGTAAAAGAAGATTCGCTCAATGCGCATTGCTTTATGAACAACAAATTAAAAAATAAAAATAAATTGGGTGCAAATTAGAGGTCGAAAAGTAATCCAAATGTATGTGAATTAGTTGTAGCATTTTCTTGTTTAAAATGATTAATTTCCTATATTTCCGTCCAAAACTTGCCTTATCCAGAGCTGAAATGCAAAACTCGCCTCATCCACAATTAAAAAGAACTTAAACCCAGTTTGCCTCCATATGGTTATATATTGTTTTCTGTGGATGTGCATGTTCAACCAACTTATTTTTGTAATAATATCTAAAACAGATAAAAATAAATATTTCGAATTGTTTAGGAGTAGCAGTTTTTCTTCATTATCTCAAAACTATGTTATGTGGATAAGACCAGTTTTGCATCTAGGGCCCTCACTTTAATTCTCCCTATTTTCATTGAGTTGCAGTTCTACCAACCTACTAGAATCCAAACTAAAATTACCTTCTTCTACACCACAGTTATTGCAGCCATGGTCATTCAAATTATTACAATTAATCCAATACCTGCAGTGGTATTACCTGCTACAAGCTGCACTAACCTGACCTTGCGAGCAGTCTATCACCTTCTTGGCCTCACGGATATACTCGTCACAGGATGTGTGGCTGCCTCTGTAGGAGTCAGGACAGGGGATGGTGTACACCCACGGCTTGTCTCCTGGCAACAAATGAAATGTTAAGCATCATTCACAATAGTTCTAAGGCGTAAGGCGCAAGGTCTAAGGCGTAAGGCGTAAGTCGTAAGAAATGCTAGGCGTTTACAACAACCATACCATTTTTCATTGCTCCTGTGTATTGCGCATGCGCGTACAGTCAGCTGTGGAATGAAATAAGCAGGAGTGGGGAGTTTCCTTGTTCGTGATTGGCTCGTCGTAAGAAACCTGTCGTAAGAATTGGATTTTGGGCAATTCGTTACGACATAAACCATACGCCTTGCGACTTAGGACGTGTTGTGAACGTTCTAATTGAAACACATACTCGGCAATACAAAATATTACGCCTTAGGCCTTGCGTCTTACGCCTTAGAACAATTGTGAATGATGCTTAAGGTACCCAGTAGGTAAATATTAGATTTTCAAGAGCCCTGACATAATAAGTCAGTGTCTAGAGTCTAGAGATAAAGGTGCGTTTTGAATAATATAATTATTACTGCTTTATTAAAAGTACTTGAAATTAATACATGTTGTGTTTCCTCCTTCAGGCAATCGAATGGTGTCAGAAAATACTACATGAAACCGATATTATTGGATGAGCGTAGCGAGCGTAGCGAGCGAAGCGAAGATTCCATTTCACTACACTGGAGAAAAAAATCCGGAATGTTTTTTTTTTTTTTCTTTTTTTTTTTTCTTTTTTTTTTTTTTTTTCTTTTTGTATTTTTGTCTGTTTGTTAGCACGATTCCGGCTAAACCGACACTCCGATTGCGATGAAATTTTATGGAGGTCTTCGAAATTTCTGAACTTAGAACTGCCACGTATTTGGGCACAATCGAAAAAAAAATTCTCATGAAAATCGCAATTTTACGATTTTTTTCGATTTTTTAAAAATTTCTTCGACTTACAACACCTACATGCTTTGTCCGATTGTAATGATTTTTTCACAGAACCTTAATTTTATGAATTGATATATTCGTGTAAAATTTGAGCGTTATCAAAAAAATATTTTTTACGAAAATCGCAATTTTACGACTTTTTTCAATTTTTAAAATTTCTCCAGCTTATAACACCTACATGCTTTATCCGATTGTAATGATTTTTTACAGAACCTTAATATTATGAATTAATATATTCGTGTAAAATTTGTGCACAATCGAATAATTATTTCTTATGAAAATTTCAATATTACGATTTTTTCCTTTTTTAAAATTACGAATCATTAAAAAAAATTAAAATTTAAGTTAATTTTTTATTAAATTTAATTTAATTTTTTATTAAATTTAATTTAATTTTAAAAATATCTTCAACTTAGTAATGGTTTTTTCACAGAACAACAGTAAATCCGCATAACACATGGCAGCTCAATGCACCAATTACGCTCATCCAACAACGCGGCGGGACTTAAGCGTTTTCCTAGTATCAATCAAACTTATTATTTTAGTTTTTCGTTTCCATATTTACCTCCTAGATCGCGCTACGGATGCTGCGGGAAACTAGCGGACAGCCCTTGCGGGACCCGACCTGGGCCAGTAGGACACTGTCGTACGGGTCCCGCCGGGTGGGGCTTCCCGCACGCGACCCGCGTGGGAAACGCGCGGGAAATACCAAAAATGTTTTTTGGGGTCATGTAACCCAACCAGTCGGTACTTGCATGTTTAAAGTTACCTAGGTGTCCTGTGTTGAAGAATCTCGGAGTGATGTTGATCAAGGAATCGGAACAGCCATGGAAGGCACCGTCAACCACGGCCACTCCGGGTTTGTTCGTGTATCGCTTGGCCAGCTGAAGAGCGAGATCGTTTGCCTCGGCCCTGAAACGTGTAAAGAAAGATATTGTAGTTGGAGAATAATGCCAAGTTTTTTTTACAGTAAAAACGTACCCGTAATAAAAGTTATAAAGACACAAAACATTCTCATATGTCCAAAACAAATCGATGCACATTCACTTCTATTATATTAGACATTATAGATAAGGTTATAGAGAAGATGTACCACCAAGCATGATAAAGATTGTACATGCATATTAGATTATTGGATGAGCGTAGCGAGCGAAGCGAAGATTCCATTTCACTACACTGGAGAAAAAATCCGGAATGTTTTTTTTTTTTTTCTTTTTTTTTTTCTTTTTTTGTATTTTGTCTGTTTGTTAGCACGATTCCGGCTAAACCGATACTCCGATTGCGATGAAATTTTATTGAGACCTTCGAAATCTCTGAACTTAGAATTGCCACGTTTTTGAGCGCAATCGAAAAAAAATTTCTCATAAAAATCGCAATTTTACGATTTTTTTCGATTTTGAAAAAATTTCTTCGGTTTACAATACCAACACGCTTTGTCCGATTGTAATGATTTTTTCACAGGACCTTAATTTTATGAATTTATATATTCGTGGAAAATTTAAGCGGAATCGAAAAATTATTTCTCATGAAAATCGCAATTTTACGGGGTTTTTCTTTTTTAAAACAATTCTTTGACTTATAACACCTACATGCTTTATCCGATTGTAATGATTTTTTAACAGAACCTTAATTTTATGAATCGATATATTCGTGTGAAATTTGAGCACAATCAAATAATTATTTCTTATGAAAATCGAAATTTTACGATTTTTTTCTTTTTAAAATTACGATTAATTAAAAAAATTAAAAATTAAAGTTTTTTTTTAGTTAATTTAAATAAATTTAAAAAAAATCTTCAACTTAGTAATGATTTTTTCACAGAACAGAAAATCCGCATAACACATGGCAGCTCAATGCACCAATTACGCTCATCCAACAACGCGGCGGGACTTAAGCGTTTTCCTAGTTTATACAAAACATACATACACGTACCATCTTTATTTGCTAATAATAACTGTCGAATAGATTTGTTATAATAAAACCAATAGCCCAGCTAGTGGGAGAGGTACAAGCGGTACAAGTCTAGAACATGAGCTCGGTTTTGTTTATTATATTAATTTTTAATATAATATACAGGACATTTTTTAAATGCAATGTTAAGATGAGCCAGGTTACAAATTCTGAAAACAAAACTTAAAGAAAAATAAATAACATAAGTAGAAGCCTATTATTACAAACTTTACAAAGAGATTTTTAAAGAAACACTCAATAAACATCAACTTTAACTTTAAATAGGTTAAAAGTTAAAACTAATAGTTTTTTTTGTTTGCTATCTTTGCTATTGGCAAATCTAACGATTTTTATATGCACTAGTGTTTTGTTATCTAGGTGCCCGTTTGGGCGCCGCAGCCAAGCCGCGGTGCGCTAACAGTCTCAGACACCTTTGCATAGGGGACGCTGAGCTTGCCCCAACTCAAATGCGCGCACTCAGGTGTTGATGATTTCTGCTGAACAGTTAGTAATATCATTACCAAATTTTGCAATAATGTTAATCAAGTACTTTTATATTGATATACGCACTTGGTTGCAAAAATAAGCCTTGAAGATCCATTGCGAGACATAAGTCCAAAACGTGAAAAAATGGGAAATCCAAAACATGGATTTCAATTCTGGAAATTCCCACCAAACCGTGTATCTTACGATAAAACCAAATTAACCTGCGCGTTCACTTTGATTTAAACGTTGATATCCAGTACGCAAATTTGCTTTTAAAAAATCTGTACACTTGGAATAAATTCTTGAATTTGACCAAAATTGAGTAAATTACGGAGATTTCAATCATTTTAAATTAAAAATCAATTAATTGATTTAGGAATACGCGTACTGGATATCGTAGATTTATTATTTATTAACGTAAGTGTGAAATTTGATAAATCTGTTATAAACCGTTTACCCGGAAAACAGAAAGCTGAGCGCCTAAACTCGTCTCCGCGCCTGCAAATGTAGAAGGAAACATGAGCTTGGCCCTTCTTTCATATCTCATTGCTTTTGGGTGTGTAAGAGGGCTGTATTTTTACCAGTTTTTTGTATGTGTGGGTGGTTGTGGTAGTGTGAGAATAATTAAATAATTTAAGAAACACAACAACAAGAAACAAACCTTCAAACCACCCCAACTCATCTCGATCCACTCACCAACTCATTCATATGTTTTCTTATTCCTTATTGTGGTCCCCCGTCTGGGCCCGGGGTAGAATTTGGCCCTGAGCATGGCTCTGCTAATCGTAAAAGACAATATAAGAAAAAAAGTCCATCTAACAAACACTTAGCGAGTAAAGAAGGGTAGTAGATTTCTCCCCGAAACTATAGAGGAGAGATCTGGCGGTCGTCGTCGGAGACCTATCCCCTTCCCTTGACGACCTCTCCGACGACGACGACGACGACGACGAATATTGTAAATTGAATAGTAGATATTATAATTGTATCGAATGGTGATGAATATTTTAATTTAGGTCTGGAAGGATACAGGCATACAGTGTTTCATTACCCCGAGCTTGTAAACAGGCATGTCTGGAAGAAGCTGGGCAGTGTGGCTAGGATCTCCTTGCTATACTCATCGTGCGCGTCGCTGCCTATGTTCAGCTTTGCCATCTGATCACAGGTGGCCTTGACGGTGGCGGGGTGGCAGTAGCCAACTAAACATTAAACAAGACGGAATTAGTTAGTTGTTTGTTTATAACAAGTTTAGAGCTCTTTTGCTCAGTTCCATTATATTGATTGGAATAGTATTTTACATAATTATTATACATATTCCCAATAGCATAGACCTAGTCACAAACTAACTTTAATTAGTAATTAAAATAAAATACAAAGTTTCTTAGCCTATTACAATTAATTCTCTGCTTGAACGCATCAACTTTTGTAGGTAGAGGGTTGTATATACTTTTGGAAAGGTAACAACTTGTAAGTGTTATAACCCACAAGTAAATTGTATATACCGTTTCTGACCATGATAGTGTTTTTCCTTTTATCTGCATCATCTTCTAGCCTGTCTTTAATGTCTGCCCAAGCAGGTTGAAGAGTTACATGAACACTTTTCGTTCGTGCAACTTCTAGAGATCAAGAATTAGTTTGAGGAGTAGAGACCAAAGTCACTGAGAATAGCTACGAATATGGTCATCACGTTTTGCATAATTCTTCTACATATAAGCTTAGTTTTATTTGACCTCAACTTTGGACAGCCCTAGGACAGCCGAGTTATGTCTTTTTATACACATACCAAATGTCATAACGATCTACTAGAGTTGTGCGAACTTTCGAAATTTGAACTTGAACTAGAACTTTAATAAAGTTCTATGCAAGTTCGAGTTTTTTTTTTACAAATTCGTGGTGGTGTTTTGGTACCCATAATAACAAAGTCGAAAAAAAGATTCTCAATTTCCAGGTACACATTTAAAAAAATGTTTGGATGGTGGAGGGGCCGGTCCAGTTGCATACCTTTTGGTGGAGGTGCCGGTCCAGACTATAATCACTTTTATTTTAGCTATTAAAACTGTTTTACACATTTGTACACACATTTTTCAATCATGGCGGCCATTTCGAATCTTAATGGTTATTTTTCTTGACTTGTATCGCTTTTCTTTGACCTCATGAACCTTTTTGCCAAGTGAAACCTTCCTACTATTTTATTGCCGTTTTAGTTTGGATTGGATCTATCGATGAATGAAGTGGGTCACTACGAATAAAACTGTTCTGTTCATATGTTCACTTATTGGACATTCCTACGAAAAAGTTTTATTTTTAGCAACTCACTTAACCGATAGTTGGCTCGACTATCCCGAGGTTTTCCTCTGTATAGTTAATGCAAATGCAAGCGATTGAGTACTTTTAAACAGCCCTCGGACATCCCTTCACAATTGTCCTACTTCCTACCTTAGACACATGAAGAGGGGCATACGTATTACACCCTGGGCATATTTACCACGAGAAATTTTTAAAAAATCTCACCATTGTTAACTGTGGACGTGCAGTCGAGGTATTTACAGTCCGCATCGTCGTAGAGGAACTGCCCTTGGGAGCGGACTATCTTCAATGGGCTGCGGCCGTAGTGTAGCTGGCAGGACCCACTGGAAGGCAAACCAATGAAACCATCATCACATAGAGATTAGACAATGCGTAAAGAGCATGAACCGTCATGACAAGGAAATACTGGTTTAAATACGAGGCTTGTCTAACGTAATCGCAAGTATCTTATAGCTCGCGGCTTGTGACCTGGACTTAAAGTGGCTACAAACCATTAGGATTTCTTCCCCATTTCACATTTTTTTAAATAATTAAACTAAACTAAAATATCGGTGACGTATTATCTTGATTTATCATCTTATCTTACATGATAAACCAATTAAAGCTATACGGTCAAAAAATACCATGGCGCTGATATGATACTAATATATTAAAATATATATTATTAAAACGATAGTAATTTTCGAAAGAAATGTTCCGACCGAGAATTGAACCTGGGTCCGTCGGCTTTACGTATACCGATGGTGTACGAAGTGAGCTATCAGGCCACAGGATACTCTAATTCTCTGCTCAGTAGGTAGCTAATCCAGAGGACCCGGGCTAGATCCCCGCTCCGGACCCATCTTTTCGAAAATTGACATCATATTTTCATC
This sequence comes from Sweltsa coloradensis, assembly GCA_024449915.1. Lineage (NCBI taxonomy): Eukaryota > Metazoa > Arthropoda > Insecta > Plecoptera > Chloroperlidae > Sweltsa > Sweltsa coloradensis. The sequence goes on along the minus strand of JAMZAV010013412.1, from coordinate 1,485 downwards.
CTTGACATTAAAACAGGCTTACGCTTAATAATCAACATTGTAAAAATGTATTATTTCTCGTTTATATAGCGACAGGATTACACTGGGCATCATATTTAATAATCTTCGAACTTCGAAATATACTTTGAACAAAATACGTGTTGCACCTTGTATTGTATTGATTGTACTAAATACTATTTCTTCACATAAGGAATTATATCCTTTATTATGATAACTTATTTTGTGTTTCCCTGCTAAACAAATTTTCAACATGTCAGATTGAAGATCCCATGCAGCAAGGGCATTCCTCAGAATAATTTTTGTCACAAACGAGCTTAGAGCGAATGAACACGTGATCAAAGACCTTACTACGCGATGTGTTCTTGTCGCAGTCGAAGAGTTTGACTGTGAGGTAGGTGGTCATATCGTCCTTCCTGACTTCACTTCTGAAGTTTTGGTGTTGTTGCTCTCATGCTCCATTACCCTCCCACCCGAGAGAATGAACACGTGATCAAAGACCTTACTTACGCGATGTGTTCCTGTCGCAGTCAAAGATTTTGACTGTGAGGTAGGCTGGTCATATCGTCCTTCCGGGACTTCACTTCTTGAATGTTCTTGGTGTTGTTGCTCTCACTGCTCCACTAGCTCCATCTAGAATGAATTTCAACGTTTCACTTCTAAGCATGGAAAGATAAAACAGTGTTTTTAACGATGTGACGCGCCGAAACGACGCCCCGATCCTTTTTCTAGTATTTAATGGTTCAAAATGTATTCTCAAAATATACAAATTTGTGCTAGGAAATCTTGTAAATTGAAATAATATTTATGGTCCCTTTCCCTTTTAAATCATTGTAGGCAATTTGGCTTCGTAGTGAAAGCTCGTCACAACTCACGGGCTAGCCTATAAAGCGTGCTTTGTTTAAGTTTGTTCAATCAAGCCTCACTGATGGGCATATTTACCTTCTTGGAAATATGTGGGCTCTTTACCCCTCAATCACAAGAATCTTTCAAAAAAGAAAAGTTGGCGACGGATTATGCAGTTGTCTCTAAGGTCTCGCAATGCACAGCAAATGCGATAAATCGGACATGCGTTTTTATGTTTACATTGCGATTGTTTGGTGACTAGGGTTGTTTAAAAGGGAATGGGACACATTTGGCTGTTAGCAAATAGCTATTCGCTCGGCCAAGATGCATCCGACGTTTTATAAAAAATTTGCAAAGTTGTCAATAAAACATACATAGACAGCCCTGTGGTCATAGATTTTCCAAAATTTTGACTTAATCAGTTAAAAAAAAAATTACGAATATGGTCAATTTTGGGTCTATTAAAATTGGCACAACCACCAATGAAATTTTGACTTACGATATGCTGTGAATTTTGCACACTTTTTGCTCAATTTTGCACAAAAACCCATTTCGATTTTTTCACAAGCAGAACAAAAAAGTTACGACAAAATTTATTTGGCTGAGCCAAGTTAATGCTAGAACAACCAAAATGGATTTTTC
>JAMZAV010013411.1:0-28560 GCA_024449915.1 Sweltsa coloradensis | reverse complement strand
TCGGCCGCTTCCATGGCGGACGCCCGTCCGTCCAACAAGGTGAGTTGAATCTGTGGTGCGTTTTGTTGCTGTAATGCTTAATTTTTGGGCGCAAAGTGGCATGGGCTATGGGCAAATAAATTTACGCGCCCCAATTTTTGGCCAAGATAACGGGGGTTTGAAGAAAAGCAGGGCGTTGAAAATTTACTGGGACGCGCGTGCCCCGGGAATAAAGCAATCGTCGGGTTTGTTTACTCAATTGAAAGGTCTGGCGTGCCGCTTTGGATTGGCAACCAGTGGAATGTCCGGGGGAAAAAGGGGCCCGACATAGGTGGCTGGAATTTTCCCCGCCGCATAGATTTTTTGTAAAACGGAAAAATAAACAACACATGGCTGCCGCACGGCGGATTTTTTAAATTCGCTTCGGTCCCCACCCCCAAAATCGAAGGATAACGTAGTGTAGGTTTTAAACCCTGCTACGCAGGGGGTTTAAACCCCCTAATAAAACAGGCGCACGATACCGAAAAAACATCAGGACGCTCGGTCGTAGACCAGCGTTGAATCAACTCTCGCGCTTTTTTTAAATGCGCGGCAAATCCCGGGATGGGCTCAAAAAAACCACGCACAGCCAGCGACTGCGCCGCCCACCCCACACTGTGTCCCTGCGCCACCATGTCCCCTCAAGCCGATGTTTTAAAGTTGGGATAACGCAACGCGTCCCCTGAAAACTCGGGGGCCCAATTGGTCACCAGATGACTCACCCGAAACCAATGCGATATTAAAATTTTCCAACAATAGTCATTAACGAACAATCCCAGCGTAGATTGTCCCAAAAATCCCGTCAAATATGAAAAAACATCTGTGCTACTTGAAAGTCACTCGCCATTTTATTATTTTAACATTCCTCATCAACCGTTAAACCTTGGGGATAAATTTTTTACGCTCGTTTAACGCCAAATCGTTCTGCTGTAAAAAACCCCAAAGCTGAGTCCCCCGAATTTAAAACCAAAAAGGGTTTTCATGGTGAACCCGTCGCCAAAACAAAAGCGGGGGGCATCTTGAATCAAGGCCCAACCCCCCACCCCCATGGGATGAGCACCTATTTTCACAAAATGATGACCCCCGTATACCCCAACAATGGCATAATCGCCAAAAAGAAATGCCCCGCCAAAAGGGCAAAAAACTGGGCCCAAAAAAGGTGGTTGTTATCAGGCAATCGTGTGCCAAAAGCACATAACCATAATCCCAAATTGTCATACCCCCACGCGTCACCAATCTTGACTTGCCCCCATGAAAAATACAAAAACAGAATTAAAAATTTTGGTCACCAATTTCCCAACTGGGCGGTTTACCGATATTTTTTATCTTGTGGCGCGCACCCCAAAAACCCCATGATGACCAAATTTTTTTTGCACACCAATATGGTGTCCCCTTCAATATACTGTGTGTACCAATTTGGGTGCGATCCCCTATCACCACATGTGCACCAAATCACAGTGTAAGGCCCAATGAAAACGTAAACCCAATTTGACCCTAGATCAACAAGCCGTTGGATGTTTTTGTACCCCATTTCACTCACCGATTTACATATGACATGTTAAAACAGCTTCGGCAGCCACTTCACCATAAACAACGTTTTTGGTTTCAAATTTGGCAAAAACCCAAATAACCCTAAACTTTTTAACATCTAAATAAAAAAACTCACCAGGCACAACAGGTCGTTTAAACGCCACGCTCCATTGCTGAAAAGTAAAACATAGCATTTTCATTCACTTCATTCGCCCAAAATAAAGCACAAGCTTGCGCCAAAGCCCCTGTAAACAAAACCCCCGGATGACTGGACTGTGTGGGAAAGCCCCGTAAAAAAAAGCTATTCATCGTCCGTTTTAACGGCGCGCAATAATCATTGTTTTTTTATTCAATCACCTTATCAACCCAAAAAAAAAGGATAACGGGTGGGGAAATTTGTTTTAAAAATTTTATTAATACCATAACCCATTGCAATCAACATTATCTCATTTCATTATTCCTTTTTCGGTCTTTTCTTTTCCAATTGACGCAAAAAGTTTTTCGCAAAAACAATAAATTGAATCAAGACGCTTGCCTCCCCAAACACGATGAGCCATGTTTGGGAAAAACACCTGAATATTGACCCGATTGAGAAATAGAAGGGACACTACAGTACCACCCGAAATCCCCTTTATCATCAGCAATGTTAAATGCCCGCTGATCTTTGGCAGCGCCCCCAATCGTACAAACGCGGGCACAATCCTTGTGCTACCCGCAATCCCCACACAAAAAAGCAATCGCAGGTGTGCACCAATCACAAAATTTGTGACCCAATTTTGGGAATTTGATTGTCTAACTTAACCCCCTCCCCAATCACCGTTATTTAAAGCCACAGGGTTTTCAATCGTTGTTTCCCCCCAAAACCCAAAATCATGACCGGAACAAAAAACACGCCCTATTTGGGGGATTTTTTCCCAACCCAAACCCGCACTTGGTGCAAAACCAAAACCATCCCCACCAACCCGCCCCAAAAATGAATTAGAGCACGCTCACCAACCCACACAAAAAATTGATAAATGTTGCTTTGGAAAAATGATTTTCGTTGCCAATCTCAACATAACCCCAATCACCACTCCGGGACTCAAATGCACACGTTCACCAACCCCAGCACCAGCGCCGATCCCCAAAAAGAGCATCAATTTGTGCAGTTGACCCCAAACATGTGCGGGGGGGTTTTAAACCACAGCACTGGGGTGAATGTCCCGAAAAAAAAGGGGGCATACAAAACGCTGCGCGATATGGGCATATAAAGTTTACGCCGCAGGTTACACAAAATACACTGTTGCCTCATTAAAAACTATTGTCACGTAAAAGTTCATAATCGGAGCGAGCCAAGGCAAAAAAAACCGTCCCCCCCGACTGCTTTTAAAATTGAAACAAAAAAATTTTGGGTTATTTAAAAACCCAAAAAACCCCTCCCCAAAGCACTTTTAAAATGGGGGCGGTTTTGGTTGCCAAAAACAGAAACCAACAATAAAAACCTGCCCCAGGACTTCACAAGACACAAGCAAAAAACCCCAAAAACCCGGGCCAGTGTTTTGGGTCCCCCTAAGCCCAAAAAGGGGGTTCAAAGGGCCCAAAACGGCAGAAGAAATAGCTCCCCATTTACCCAAAAAACATGTTTTGGCGCCCCCAAGGGGCGCACCTTTTTAAATCACAAAACTTTTAAACAAAGGGATTTTCCCAAACCACTCTCGGGGTTTCAAGTAAATTTTGAGGCTTAATGTATACCCCCCTCTTGCAAAACCCAAAATCAAAACCCTCTTTTTTAGCCAACTTTTTAAATAAACCCCATGGGCCTTACTAAAAAAAACCGCAACAAATGATTTTTGCAGCAGACCCAATCCTTTCAAAAAATTGGCTCGTTCAGTCCAAACGATTTCATATTTTTTGCCCAATTTTTTTTCACGTGTTTCCTTTTTCTCAAGCGTCAAAATTTTTTTTTTCTTGGGTCATACGCCCCTTGTTGATTTCGAATTTTGCTGCCTTTGGGATCCAAAGAAAAATTTTACGTGATTTAAAATTTGAATAAAGTTGACCCCGTTTTCAGAAATTTTGCCCAAAGGGAGGGTTCGGCAACCCAAAAGATCCCCCAAAATGACAAAGCCAACCTTAAAGTCCTGTGCCCAAATTTCAAATAAAAAACCCCAGAAAAAATGTTAAAACACAAAAGATGCTGTTGTCGCCCCTTTTTTTTATATTTCTCTTTGCCCATCATTTAAAAAAAAGTGCCCATTTGAAATTTAAAAAGTTGTTTTATCTTTGGGTTTGTTTTTGAGGGGGATACCCTAAATGAACTTAAAATGGCCCCAAAAGGTGAGCCCCCACCCAAAAGGGCCAAAAAAACCCCTACGAATAAAAGTAAACCATTACAAAAAAAAACACTTTATTTTTCTGGAAACACAAGTTTGGGGGGCAGAACCGGGGAATTTTTTTGTCGTCCCCAAACCACCCGCATCAGCAAAAAAAAATAACGAAAATCACGATTTTTTTTCATACCTGGAAAAAGGTAATTGCAACCCCAATGTTGGGAAAACCCCACGTTTAGAAACCCCCCACATAAATTTACCGTGCCTTTGGTAGTCTGTGGGCGGCCCAACAGAACCCGGGGTCATGCCACGGTAGAGCCCAAACCACCCGCATAAAAATTTTGGAAATTTCGGATACCCCTTGACCATTCAAACCAGCACCATAATCCCAAAGCGTGTTTAAATGCCAAAAGGGAAGTTTTTGGGCACAGCTTGAAAGTGTTGGATTTGATAGGTAAACCCCGATAGTATTTAAAATCACCCAAAACGATGCTGCCCAAAATGATGCACGCTGATAAGTACCCCCCGGGCGGTTTAAAAAACCCGAATCTCGCGTGCATAACTCCCCAACCCAAAATGGTCTATAAGTTTTGAAAGTAAAACCCCTACCATAATTCTGAATTTGGGTATGATTCTGGCGCATTAAACCCAATTTAATTTTTTTGGGCCTCTGGTTTAAACCCAAAGAAAAAAACGTGCTTTCAGAAATTGGTACCCCAAAAATTTGCTTTAAAACCCAATGGCGGTATTTCGTATCAAAAATATTCAACTTAGAAGAGTATACTTTTTGTAGAACCCCGAAAAATTACTGTGATCCCTGATTGGGTTAAAAAGGGATTCCCCAATATCAACAGAAGTTTGGTTTGACTTCTGGTATAAACCGACAGCCCAAAGAATTGCCAGTCCCATCGACGTTATTAATTAAACCCGAAAACCACGCGATCCGTTTTACTATAACCAACCCCAAAATTTTAAATCACCTTTCGGTTTTTCCTTTAACCAATGTTGACACACTGATTGTGGTACCTTCAAAAGGCACAACATCAACAGCAACCTCTCTAAAAAAACCCCAAAACGGGGAAATTTGGTCACCCCCCCAAATTTAATTCTCACCACGTACAGCGCACTTTCCATTGACGGATTCACGACGAAACACCCGTCTTTGGTACGACTTTGCCCTTAACATTTACATGGCAAAAAATAGGCACGCTCCTGCGATCAACAGACAAACAAAAATCAAACCAAAAAGACTGGTTTTATCTAAAGGGCAAAAACTCCCAATTTTAGATAAAAACATAGCTCTTGACCAAAAGTTTCCCTTTCTTTTTGCACAACCCTTTGATATTTTGGTTTTGCGAGATATCGAACCAATCGGATATCTTGACAATTTTTCAAGCTCTGGCAGAGGGTCTTTGTATTGCCCCCTAACGAAAAAGATTTGACGCGATACGTTCACCCCTGTAAAACCGACTTTTAAAAGCCACTTAACTTTTTTAACCGTAGGGTTTTTAAAATTTTAAAAAACAAAAATCCCAAAAAACCCAAATCATAGTAATACGAACGAATTTTTTCAAGATCGGTTTTTGGGCCCCTCTTTGGTAAACAAGCTGTCTTTTGAAAAAAAAGAAAAAATCCATTTTCCAAAAACCCTTAAGACCCGATTTTTTAGGGACACATGTTTATTGCCCTCTATCGAGGGGTGAAATTTTAAACGCTTACCTCTCAAAACAATCACAATAGCGACTTGCTTACGATTTTGCTGGGTAACTTCTGTGTGATTTTAGCGTTGAGCAAACCAGTTTGGGCAACTTCATTTGAGTGCTCTTGAAACTTTCCTGCGGTTGTAGGGTATACGGATACCCCGGCAAGAAAAAATTTTTTAAAATTGATGTTTTTGTTTTTTATAAAATTTTTTTCATGCCCTTGGGGTCACATAAAAATCCGACCCCTCCGGAGATTGACCAAAAAACAAAACCCTTAAAAATCAACACGGACTTTTTCTAAAAACCGAAGCTGTTAATGTTTGACAATTTCCTGCTCTTTTCGCATAAAAAGGTTTTCCCCTTTTTTTAAAGGTAATAAATTAAAATAGTTTTGGGTCAGAACGTGCATCCTTCAACAACAATATCCGTCAAAACAACACCTTGGTAGCAAGCCATCAGAGTTTTGGCAACCACTCAAGATTTTTTTTTAACCCCAAAATGGGTTTGCTGGCTTTACTGTTTTTTCAAACGTTGAAGACTAACAAAAAAGCCAAAAATGCAAGGGTACAGCGGCATAGCGATGGAATTTGGGGTAAGCACGGGGGGTTTTTGTTTGAATGACCGAATGTTTTTCCAATTTTTTAAGATGTACCCCAACCACAAAGTCGTCCTTTTACAGGATAAAGTGGGGAGAAATGTTAGGCATTGATTTTTGTGTATTTTAGCCGAAAAAAACCCTGAGCATTAAAATAGCAATAGCCAAAAAGTGAACAGCAAAGCCCAAAACCATTCGCTGACAAGTGCCAAAGCCGCTCAGAAAGTGGTCGCCCCCTTAATGCTTCAAGAAATAATATCCCCAAAACCGCCTCAAGCACGGGAATATAATAAATTTAAAGCCCCCAAACTGATTGAAAACATCGCCAAAACCCCACAAAAATGGCAAACCATGCTGCACGCTTCCGCCCGTGACTTTGGCTATTTCACAGGCCCGCCCAAAGTTTTTCAAACTCATCTGCCCTGTGACCATTTAAACAAGGGCACAAATTTAGGCGAAAACCATTCGCACTGTATCCTTAACCCCTGTTGACAATGCATCAAACAAACCATTACGATAATTCACCAATGGCGCATCGACGATTTGAACACCTATTTTACCTACGTTCGTTTTAATGCTTGCCCATCTTTTTCTTTACCCCAAAGCCTCAATGGATTGAGGCACAACAGACACATCAAACATTTCTCCTGCTCGAACAATCGTCAACCAATAGTTTTATTTGGATTTGACGAATCTGTTCCGTAACATACACTTCACTTTGTGCAACCTGACCATTGACTCGGATGATTTCATCGTTCACTTGAAGCCCAGACTTATCAGCAGCATCACCAGCGACCACCATCAACAGCCGAGGTGTCAATTTCAAAGGCATTAAACCAATTTGCGAAAATGACAATGGTGTTTCAATGTTTAAAGATGACGTCACAAAAAAAACCACTCATGACTTGATTGCTCCCGTACGCCAAGTCAACGCAACAGGTTGACGGTCAAACAAAAAGCGTAACGCAATTCAGACTCAACATCGCCCCAACTCTTGATGTGCCGACCATTGCCCGTCTCAAATCACATCGCCCGCCATCAAACCCAAAGGGGCGACTAAAGTCGCAGTCTCTGGCGTGCTGCCCACAGGTGCTATCCCCTGATGTCCCCCATAATACAAGCCGATCAACAAAAATACCGCAAACAAAAGATGACCACCGGCCCTGCTGCCACAATTGCCATACGCTGCCACACGTACACGCCCCCAAAGCTCCCTTGACCATGGCGTCTTGTTGTTCACGTTTTGCAATCGCGTACTCACCACGCATTTTGACGTAGCCAAACCCAATGGAATGGCCGCCAAAATAATCTGTGCCTTCTTTATTGCGCATGTGAGCGCCTTAGGACCAAAACCAATCGAAAACTTCTCAACCACCCACCCCAACGGGTGCCACCCAATAATGACCAAACTCATGAATGGTGACCAAGATAAAAATGGCCAATAAAAAACCCCAAAGCATTGTGCCTGCCATATTCAACTCTTTCTCATATATTGTGCGACCCAGGGCCCGAGTCTGTATGTCAATTGCCATGACCGCCTCAATACTATCAGGCGCACCAAATGACAATTCATTAACGCAGCCTCATTGATGCGTGCAATGTGTAAAAACGGCAATTGACCTCCCAAAAAATGCCGCCACCGCACATTCGTTAGACGCATTCAAAACAATGGATGCCGCACCACCGATTTAAATGCATCAAATGCCAAACGCAAGCATACAAATTTTCCAAATCAGGCGCGTAAAAGCTCAACTCACCTTGAGCGGCCAAATCAAACAAACCCCCCAGAGGTCACTCGCTCTGGATACGCCAAGGCATGAGCAATCGGCACGCGCATATCAGCGTGTCCCAGTTGCGCCAAACTACTGCCATCGACATAATTAACCAAAGAATGAATCACTGATTGTGGGTGAATCACGAAAACTAATCTGTTTCCCCGGCCACACCAAACAACCAATGCGCCTCAATCACCTCAAGACCTTTGTTCATCATCGTCGCCGAGTCAACCGAAATTTTTCGCCCCATACTCAGCGCGGATGGGCACACGCTTGGTCAGTGTAATGTTTTGCAACTGATGCAACGGCGTATGCAAAACGGGCCGCCAGAAGCAGTCAAAGTGATGCTGGCCACACCAGTTGGATAAATACTGTCTTGATGGCTATGGGGCAAACATTGAAACAAAGCGTTGGTTCACTGTCAATCGGCAACAAAATTGCCCCACCAGCCCCGCACCGCGTTTTACCATCAAACCACCAGCCATCACCCAAAAACTCTTTGTGGCCAACAATAAACCCCTTACCCGCATCAGCCGCAGCCATCGCCGAACGCAAACCTGCCGCACCGACAATGGCGGCATTTTGTCACCTCACGCAGCAGCCCATCACAAAGCTTGCTCACCAAAAGCACTTTTGTATGACCCGCAATTTTTTAATTTTCGCGAAAAAAGCAGAGGACTCATCAACACCACCCAAACTAGGTGAAAATTGAAGCTTTGGTCGCCAAAACATCCAATGAGCCCCGCCAGTAAAGGCAAATTTCCCCAAAAAACGTTAGGATGAGCGCCACCACACCCAAAATGCTGCGACCAATGAACCCGTAGCACCCCGTACCCTTTAAAATTGCATATTTTTCACAAAATAACAAACCCACAAACGCAATTGCAAAAAAAGGTAAGGCGATAAAACCGCACAATCGATCAAAAAACCGCCCGACCGTAAAAAGTTGCCACTATTTTAACATGCACAACGCTTTAACCATGATTTAAATAAATCACCAAAAAAATGATATAGGTCAACAAAAATGCCAAACCGCCAATTTAAAAAAAAAGATGCCCATGGCACCCCCTTGAAAAAACGCGACCACCCCGATTAAAAAGTCACCCCCAAAACCCGCACCCAAAGCACCCTCTAGGTTTTTCCTGGGCTGATATGGGGTGCCAGCTTAGCTTGCCAAATTGTGCCCCAAAAAAAATGCCCCCGAATAAGAATCCAAATCACCGCCAAAAATCCAATCGACCAAACCTGTTTAATCTCGGTCGCACCAAAAAAATGCCCCGCCTGTAGTCAAAAGCAACAACGCGCCCAAAGAGAGCCAAAAATATTTTTGATTTCACGCGCCAACCCAAAAACAACCACAACGGTACAATCAGCAACCAAAAAAATCGAAGTCAACATCGCAGCGGCAATGCCCACAGATTAAAATTCCATGAATCATGTGATAAGCTACGCCGAACCAAATAAAACAGGCATCATAAAGGCAAAAAAATGCTTTTTCAAGTTTGGTAAATCGTGCCAAATTTGCCCACTCGACCGCCGACCAAGCCATCAGTGCACTAATCGCCACCAGCCAAACACTGGGGGTAGCCAAAACACCAACCCAGACACAACAATCAACATAACAAGAGCAGTGAGTATTCTGGTTTAACCATGTTTATTCTTTCAATTGTGCACTGGTGCAAACCAAACCGTCGCTCACGGGTTTGTTTAAGATGCAATGGCATCTAAAAAAGCCCGTTTGATTAAATCAGGCCAGTACGTGGGTGTAAAAAACAATCGGTATAAGCGAGTTGCCACAATAAAAAATTCGATACCCGAGGGCCCCGCCACCCGTGCGAATAAATAAATCGGGCTCTGGCAAGTCCGACAACTGCAAATAAGGTTGCCCAAAACAGACTCACTCACGATTTTTCCTTGCGCCACACCAGCGGCATGACGAGCGACCAACAACTGATTCATCGCATTCAAAATATCCCAGCGACCACCATAATGGCACATATCGTCAATGTGAGTTGACACCCGTTTGCGTACGATATGCGCCTCGCGCACCAAGTCTTGAATGACTGGGTAAAAAAGCCGACAACTCGCCAAAATCACCCGCAAGCGAATGCCATTGTCAACCAACGCATTGATTTCGCGACGCAAACTACGAAATAAATAGTTTCATCAAAAAGACACTTCAGCAGGTGGGCGACGCCAATTTTCAGAGCTAAAGGCAAATAACGTCAAATGTTCAACACCTAAATCAGAACACGCACGCACGGCATCACGCACCGCCTGTACGCCTTTTTTATGCCCCCAAACACGTGGCAAGCCACGATCAGTTGCCCATCGGCCATTACCATCCATAATGACCGCAATATGTTTGGGCACTGCTTTAACGACGGGAAAATAGTTGGGTACTGCTCTTTGCTTGGTTCATGATAAAGCTTTTTTAATTACAATGTTGAAAAAAAAGCAGGTCACAAAAACCGGCTTACTTAAGTGCACATCGTAATGGGTGTATGTGTGTGGTTCGTGAAGCAAAAAGCGAATACGAGTCGGTCAAAAACACAACCAACCAAAACCATTGGGATTTTAAGTTGGCACACGACTTTAAACTTTCATTACTTCTACTTCTTTCGCCGCCAACAACTTGTCGATTTCAACAATAAACTTATCCGTTTGCTTTTTGCACTTCGTCTTGCGGCGACGGTCATCATCTTCTGATACTTCCTTGTCTTTCAATAATTTTTTCAATACTTCATTGGCAATCACGGCGATGGTTACGCACCGATATTTTGGCGGCTTCGCCTTCGACTTAAGCAATTTCACCATTTCTTTACGTCGCTCTTCAGTCAAAGCAAAGGATCGGCACACGAACCATATCCCCTTGCTTTGATGGTTTTAACCCCAAGTCCGCCAGAATGGCTTTTTCAACCACTGCAATATTTTTTTTCCAAGGTTGCACAAATCGTCGTGCATCAAAAAGGGGAAATTCGCCATTTGCGAAAACGGGGTTTCCAGTCCGAAATAGTCCACTGACTGATCCAACAATTTTGATGAGACGACCGTCGAACCTGGCAAAGGTCTTTTTGAGTGATCAATACCTTGTTCATTTTTTGTTCAAAACGAGATTTAATTTTGCTAATGGATGAGTGCCAAAAATTGGGAATGACAAATTTTGGGCTTTTTTACGGGTTTTTTAGCACTGATGTCAGCGCATTAAATCTTATAATAGGGTCTATGTTGAACCTTTTAAAAATCACCACCGTTTTTTGGCCCGTGCTGGGCGGGTTTTTAATTTGGTTACTTTTAGCTCGTCTAAACCCCCAAAACGGGCAGGGCGAAAAATTTTGCCCGCCATAAATCAATCAATGGCCCAATCCCACACCCTTGCTGATATTTTCACCAGGGATCAAAGATTTTGACATCATCACCAATGCGCCACTCTCGGTGGGGGGTATGGGTGATTGCGGTCCCCTATGGTTGGCTACGCCAGGCACGATTACTGGGCTAAGCGTCAAAACATTTTTCCTGCATATGTAAAACAACTGTGGCAATATGGGGCACCTTGGCTCTTTTTCCCCTTCGGTCGGGAGGCTTTGCTAAAGGCGCGATTTTTTTTGTGTTGGCATATTTTGTATTTTTACTGTAGGCGCGTGGATTTTTCAGGGGGCCCAAACTTTTTGGTTTTACTCAAACCCCATTTTCGGCGCAATTGTTGCAGGCTTAGTCTCTCATGTAATTCAATTTCCCAAAAAAGAACAAGCACTGCAAAAGATTGGCAAATCAGCCATGCCTGATGTCTGTCATTTGGGGGTACGGCTTTTTGATGTGAATTTAAAGAACAAAAAAATTTGGTTTTAAATTGGCGGCATTTTTATCCCTTTGAGCAGCCCATGTTGCGGTATTTTGTTTCACAACCTCTGATTTTATCGATGTGCACAAAGGCTCTTTTTTCCCATTTGCCGCTTACCACCCGGGGTTTTTTTTCCCATATTTTGCCGACCCTTACAAACAAGAGCCCTCTAAAATCGCGCAATGGGACTCATCGGGAATGTATTGTCACTGATTTTGTGCCCTAGGCCCTTTGGCATTGGCTTTACAACCATAAGCAAAAAAACCCCTTGTGATGAACGGGTTTTTTTTAAACCCAAAGGGACTTTTTGAGTAATGGTATTTGTCCAATGCCAAGAACAAAGCGCTTTTTGTTGGTGATTTGCTGAACTTTTTAAAGCTTCACCTATGACCCTTGCTCAAAGGGCTTTCATTTTAACCATACTGCAGGGTGCTCATCCACCAAGCTTTTTAAAACAGCAAAAGAAAGGTCTTTCCAGACAAAACAGCACCTTTAAAATCTCACCACCCTCAATGAAAAAAGGCTGATTCGAATATCCTCGGCAAAACGCTTTATTTACCAAATGTGTCGGGTCATAACCGCAACCCCCCCAGACATTACCCGCTGACTATTTTACCGGCCAAGCGGCCTTTTGGCATAAGAAAAACGCCAAGGCGACAGTTTTTTTGCACCATGATTCCCCAAAATCTTTGGCCGCTTGCGCTAAAAAATGCGCATCAAAAAGGGAAATTTCTTCAGCACGATCACGCATGCGGAAAATAAACCACAACATTCAAACGATGGTACAAATCAGCACGAAACAACCCTTGTCCACCCGCGGGCAAGGTCTTGATGGCTGGCCGCTCCACAAATCGCCGAATCAACTCTTTCCCCCCACCTGTAAAAAACACCCCGACAAAAACCCCAACAATCGAGCCTGTAAACCAATGGCATATCCCAAAATTATCTAAAAAAAAGTCCCCCCCAACCCCCTCTTCAAAACGACCCGTCTTGTGTTGACCGCCCCCCCAAAAAACACCTTTTTTATGACAAAAAACTCTGATTCCAACAAATTTACCCGGGAAAGCCCCCGCACTGATGGCAACAAAAGGATGTTTACTTTGTATACTTTGGGGGTGAATGGGTTTGCAACCAACTCTTTGCCCGTACCCGTTTACCCATTATAAAACATTGATTTGCGTTGGGGGACAGACGACCCAAACTACGGGAACACTTGCAAATAGATGGGCTTTTCCCCAGCAGCCATAACGCGGCCCCCATCATTTAAAGGTACTTTGGGCGATTTAACACTGGGCGGCTGCAAAAAAAAGTTTGAGCAAAGCCACAACTCTTTAGTATCAAAGGGTTTGGCGATATATTTGCCGCCCCCTCTTGAAAATAGAAACTGCATGATCCAAGTCGGGATAGCCCCTCATGACCACAGGCAAAACAGGGGGAAACCTCTTAAACTCGCGCAACAAAGAAATACCCCAACGCCTGGCATTTGGGGTTGAAAAAAAAGTGCGGGTAGTCACCCCGGTTTACGGCCTTGTAGGCTCGTTTCCCGTAGTTTACGCATCAATCACTTTTTGCCCATCCGCAAACATCCCATACGGGAAACGTGACTTTTTGGCAGAGCCTTATCCAAAACCAAAGAATGCTTTTTCATCATCGCCACCCAAACCCTCGGGTTTTTCATTAAACCATACATAACCCCTCCTTGTTTTGACTGAAAGCGGTAACAAAACGGCTTGGTATAGCCAATCGGCTGTGCACCTCAATTTGCCACCATCTGCTGCACTATTTTCATGGCAACGAAAACCCCAAACCTGTACCAACCCTCTCGCTGTGGACCATAGGCAAAAAAAAGTACGAAATTTTGGGGGGCCACCAGGGCCCCTTGTCAATCACAGACAACTCCAACAAATCGGGTAAATCTTTTGATTTATCAAACAAAAGACGCCCCACTCGTTACGCACTGTTACTCTACCGCCCCCATTTATATTTCCCCCCAGCTTGCGCCCGCTTTTGCACCCGTCAGCAACAACTTTTCCCAAATAATCCGCCACACCAATTGTTCGGGCCATCAATCATAACAGACCCACTAACTTTTCACCAAACCAATAATGCCAAATTTATAAAAAACCCCCCCCCAAACTTCAGTATTTGACTTTGACCTGGTAAGGCTTGGCGTAAGGCACTAAAAATGACAACCAAGTTTTGGGCGATCAACCTTCCCCAATCATTTCTGAAATTTACCCATCAAGCATTTTGCATTTCGGCCAATTCATTTTTTGCAACAATTTTGCCTGCCCCACGGAGCCCCCCAAGGATTTTTAACTCATGGCCAATTGAGCATCAGCAACTGATGTTTGTGCACTTGGGGCCCCCACTGGCTTTTGATCACGTTTTCATAAGCCCCCAACTGATAACACTCCAAAATAAACCGTCCGAAACTGCGTCAAAAAAAAATGCACCAAAGCATGCTAAAACCTCATGCACAAGTTAAATAAAAAAACCCCTCGACAGACATTTCTTTATTGCCTCAATGTCTGTGCAACTTATTTTAAGGTTTCATCGGACAAACCAAGGGTTAAAAACCGTGTACACACCAGGACCCGCTCCCCAAATGACTGAGCAATGTTTTGAGCGCACACACTTGCCAACCAATTTCAACTGCCCCAGCTGTTTGTAATGTATAAAACTCCAATGCGTTATCATAAGTCATACAACAATATAAAAAAACGGATAAATTAAACCCGCGCCGTCAAAATTCTCACACAGAAAAAAAAGTTTTTTCCAAAGCACTTGAAAATTTACCGCCACAAAACAAACCAAAAGGGCGTTGCATTATATTCAATTTTTTTCGCTTTTAGGCCCAAAGTGACCAAAAAAACCAACCAACACAGAAAACCCCAAAAATAAAAACATTTTTGGGCATTACATTTCAAACTGAGTACATTTTAAATTCCAATGGGGTTCGTCATAGCATTTTATTGAATTTCCCATTTCAAGGCCCAAATTTCGCATCCAACATTTTAGTCTGTAACACACACCACGGTCAAAAATTCACGGGGCAGCATCAAGGTGTTAAGGCTTCTTCCAAACTCGCACAAAGGGAATCAATGCGTCTTTCTGGGGGCAAGTCATACAAATTTTTTAGTTGGGGTCACCCAAGGGTTTGTTTTTAATACCATCCAAACCTCCATCACAAAAACAAGAATGCCAGTAGGGTTGGGCCATCGGGGCGGGGAAACGCGCCGATACGAGACCTTTAGGATTAGCAACGAAAGGAATACGAAAGATGCCGAACGTTTTTTCCCGAGAATATCCCCAATTTTAACAGGTGCTTCGAAAATGTGGCCCCAAAACGCTTGTAAGATTTGGTTGAGGTTTGGGGTAATCGCGTTCAAAGCACGTGCGTGTTTAATGTACCGCCGATTTAATCAAACCTTTTTCAGACAAACCCTGCAAGCCACCAGCAAAGTATTCACGCCATTTTCCAAATCGTTTTGATGCACGTGCATCCGAACCATTGTCACCCCCCACTGGCTTTGGCATAACGTAGCGGTTTTCCCCAAAAGCATGTGCCACGTTTTGCACCAATACTTCAAAATTTGTGCCCAAATGCGCGTTGTACCAATAAGAAACTTAGTGCCAATTTCTTTTTTGCCCTTGGGCCACCCATTCTGGTGATGTACTTAAACGGGGCACCCCCAACTGCCAACAAAAAACACATTTCAGAGCGATATCTTGGAAGTACGGTTGGCGGAAAGGGGAAATAACCACCCTTGTACCCGGGGATGACCCAAAATTCGCTTCGGTTTTTACCGAAGACGACCCAAACCCGCCTCTTTAAACCCATGCGTCAAAAAAACCCGCATACGGTTTTGTAAGGATTGAATCAAAGTAAAAAATTTTAGGTTTCCCGGGCCAAATAAGCCTAGCCAAACCATGGTTTTAAGATAGGCTTCAGCGGACGGGCAATCGAAAGGGGTAGCTCATAACCCCTTTCCATACTGATCAATACGTCACACGTAAATTTTAAAAGGGCCGCTGTAAACGGGTCTAAAATTTGCTGTTGCAGGGTTGGAAAACAACAGCTATCAAGGCTTCAATCCCTTCCAGCCCGCAATTGATGAGCCACAAAAGCCTCAGACTCGAATTTATCTACATCCAAAGCCGAAACGGGATTACGAAACATGTTGCTCTTTACCCTTGTATCCGTAAAACGGAAATCAAACAAATTTGCATCTTGAATCCTGATCAACGCATTATTGCTGCGACATTACTCATACTTGCCTCCTAAATGGATGTTAACGTTTAATCAATTGACAAAAACAGCGCACACAAAACGCTTTTCTTGCCACAACTTACTATTGTATTCGCTCAAACGAAACGTATTTTTAAAAACTGCCTTAGTTTACATAGCAGCATTCAAAAAAAAAATCGGTTATTTTGGTGCCATAGCAATTATTGCACAAAACAAATCAAAAAGTCTTTTGCTGGCGCTCATTATGCGAAGAAATTACCGACTCACAAAAAAACGCTTTGAGCTCAATGCCGGCTTTTCTATTGACATAAACAAAGAAATCATTGCCATCATAAAGGTCAACATAGACCCCACAAATTGCCACCCCACAAATCGGAAATAACCCGTAATTTGTACCATCTGAATATAGGGAATGCCACAATTACAAACTATACAGAACAATGTACCCACCCAAACCAAAACCATTCATGATAGAAAAAACGAGACAACAAAACCTTGTTGGATGAATAAACACATCGCTATAAATCAAAGCGGTCATCACTTGACTCAAAATAAACTCAAACAAGAATATAATATTACGCACCAGGCCTTTTTTAATCAGCATCAACATGACCACAAAGCATGTATCCACCCCGGATCAAAAGGCAGTAAAACGGCTTTGATGTAACAATGTCGTACACGACCGGATTTTAAAAACGCTCATGTAAAAACACGACCGCAAAGGGCGCAACCAATAAATGTATCGCCCCACAACGCGTATCAAATAACCATTGTTAAACGCGTCAAACTGACGCGCCAGACAAGAACAGATAAGCTAATCATCCACCAAGACAAAACACTCAACAAAACAATACCAATGGCTAAGGTTGTTTTGTTTTCAATATCTTAAAAAACGCATATATGAGTATATCGGCCAAATAAAATAATAACTTGCTCCTCAACCGACCAGCTCCATGTGTGGACCTAAAAAATCCAAGGTATGCAAAATGAAAAGCGTTCTGCGTGCCCAAATGGAAACGTAAAGTATTGTAATAAAGAGGCAGTATTAGTTCTTCTTGAGCAAAACTCAGACGGGCAAATAAATAATTACTACAACAAAAAATCAGCAACAAAGAAAAATACAACGCTGGCAAAATACTCAATGCGCGCCTGGACATAAAAATTCTTCAATGAAAGTTTGCATGCACTATCGTATTCGATCAACAATAAGGTGTGTTATGAGAAAAACCACTCAATACAAAAAAACTCAATCGATAACCCGCCGCTTGAAAAAAGGGCTCCAGCATGAAAAGCCAAATACAAACCAGCATAACAAATCCTACGAATAACCATTCAAACAGCGGGTACATATTTCTATCATCCTCACAGGTACAACCACTGACTTAACGCATTGGGGATCAAGAAAAATCAAATCATAAAGCCAATTAAGCCAGAGTACTTTCGCGCGCTAATATTTTAAAAAACGGGCAAAACGCGGCAATCGGCTTCACGCAAAATCATCCTCGATGGGCCAAAACACAAAGCTCAAATGGTCGTGTTTCATGCCAGTTAAAGCTGTTCCTGCACCAACCAAAAACCTTTCTTTTTCTAAAAATCATTCCAACACAAAGATTGGTCGTCTTGACATCGGAGAAATCTTTGTAGGGTCAAGACGAGGAAACAAATACTCGCCGCCTTGGGTTGGGACACAAAGTCACCCCTGAAGGTCGGTAATCAATGAATGCCAAATCACCGTGACGCGCCAAGCGCCCTTCGGCGCGACCAAGTCATCAATACTTTTTTTGATAACCACCCCAAAGCAGTCTGAATGGGTGTTGCCCAGGTGCATTAGGCGCACAAACGCACGATTGACAGCATGACCAAACCTGCAATGCATAGGCAACCGCGGCTTCTTTTGCACCCGACAACACCATCCAACCTGCTCGATACCACATGACTCGTGACAATTTTAGACAGAGGCCATTCATGGTGATAAAAAAAACATCATCTATGCCAATCGATGCAATAGAAGGGTAGGATGTGCGTATTGCCGTCGTACAACACACGGTCGTGAAATTCATACAGCATGACAATCAGATTGTGCTCACGCGCCACATCCACGATTGTTGCAATGTCTCATCAGAAATACAGCGCACCTGTTAGGGGTTATTGGATGATGACGACAATCGCTTTGGTGTTCGGCGTGATTTGGCTTTCAATATCTGCAATCGAACGGGATTCCAACCACGGCTTCATTCACACAAATAATGCTACCGCACGCTTAACACCAGCCAAAGTTGTCGTTGGCTGTCCACAAAGGTAATCAGCATCGGAATCACAAGACCTCGTCACCTTGCATTGAGCCAGTGCGTGCATGGCAAAAACCAATCAACTCGACACTCATTGCCCACAATAATGTCGTTTACGGTCACGAGCCTGATGTTTTTTTGTTGGGTATAGTGCATAATATTGCCTTACGCGCCTGAAAAATACTTTGGAGTCTGATAGCCTGCCGATTGCGGTAGATTTTTGTCAATCAATCCAAGTTCCATTCTTCAGGGCACGCGGTGAATATTTAAATGCAGCGACATTAACCGATATAGCTTGATAATACGCGCACCTTCGCTCTCCATTTGATTGGGCTGTTTTGCACACAGGGGGCACGGATGTGTAGGCCAAAGAATTCTCTAACTTGTGGGATTTTCGGATTGGATTGCTAAATCACTCTTAAATATGTTTAAAAACGGAGCAATTGTTTGGATTGACACATTCACACAAAAGTCACCATATGAGACAGGGAACCATCATTCAATTTACGACAAGTGTACACGATGGGTATGGGTTGACTCCCTATACAAAACTGAAAAACGTATGTATTTTATAAATTATTTTCAATAATTGAGCATTTTAGATATTTTTATATGATTTTCAACCAGGACATCACCCCAAACCAAAAATAACATCACAGGTATTGATGCAAATGCCATCACCGTCAACCAGACCGCCTATACCTCCCGTATAGGCTCTCGCCAACAGTATAGTGACACCCATCATGGTTGCCCATGATCAATGAATTGAACGATTTACAATCTGGCAAACCATCATCGCGCAACAGGCCGAGTTGTTCTTGATTGTACAGGCACGCAACAATTCGTTTGTCGCTCCACATAGTCCTCGCCCCTTTTTATGCCGCACGCATTGGGTTGAATGTATGGGTTCGGCAGTCGCAGCACGCACAATTCAATGTGCTTGTCAACGAAGGCCCCCCCCCCCCCCCCCGGCTGCGTGTTGGCTTGATATTTGCCCCCAGATTGAGCACTTCAAGCCAACATTCCACAATGGCTGATTTTACGAGTGTTATCATGGTGATTGGACATAGGAGTCTTATGAGCCTCACCACCACAGATACAGTAGCCCGTTCACAACACCCATCATCGGTGAATATGCAAGCTTATATATCGGATTATCGAGGTAAAAAACATTGTGTTGTATTTTACCCCAAAGACCTCAACCCTGTGCTGTACAGATGAATCAATGGCATTTCGCGATGCTCTACGACTCATTATTGCCCGCCAATACACTTATTTTTGGCATTTCACGAGACACACATCAAGTACACGAGCGTTTCAAGGACAAATTGGCATTGCCTGTTGAGTTGATTGCGATACCGAAGAGCTTTTATGCACCACAGTTGATGTCAATCAAACAAAAGATGATGTACGGCAAAGCAAGTACGCGGCATTGATCGCAGCCACTTTCATCCTCAACACCGAATGCGAAATCATTCACGAATGGCGCAGTCAAAGTCGCACAACACGTGGATTGAAGTTTTTGGCAGCCGTGCCAAAAAATCTGTGACTCACAAACACATAAAAACAGAGCTTTCCACTTTTATATAAACCAATCAAAACATGGCCATAGTCACTTGCCGATTGAACTAAATTGAGTTATGATTGACATCATTACCTTTAGAGAACACAGATTAATGACCACTTTTTTGGAACATTCAACCCTTATAAGCAAAGGTGATTCAAATAAGAGGTGTCACAGCATGATTGTGTTGATATTTTCAGGGTTCCCTTAAAAAATCTAATATTAAGCACGGAAAAAAATAGATTTTACAGTTGTTCCGATTATCATTATTGTTGCATGACCCCAAGAAAATCAAATGCCAGTACTAAAGCACTGTTAAAAAGGCAGTTTATTGACCAAAATCGCCCACGAAAACAGACGTTTAAGCCACAAAGCGAACCCCAAGGAAACAATCACAACTCTCAAACTCTGGTGACACCATCAGCATCCGTAAACACCAACAACCCCAACAGCAAACGCATCGCAACAATCGCACCCGCACAAACCATTGCCAATGCCCAACCGCAAATTATTTGCTATCGGACACCAATGTGATGTTACACGACCCCTCTTGCTTTTCGTTTGAAGAGCACGATGTCTATCTCCCATCAGCATGTCTTAGAAGGCCGACAACCACAAAAAAAGGCAAACGCTGAAACCGCACAGCCATGGTCGCAAGTGTCACGTATACTCGACAATGCTGAACGCCGACGCCAAACGACATGGAAAAAGGCATTGCTTTATATCCAATCGTGAAAATCCCAATCCCCAATGTCAGATGTTGTTCAAACGCAACTGTTCCCCCCCCCCCCCCTCCATGGACGAACTGTCCCCAAGTCATTACCGACAGGTAAAGCCGACACCAAATTTTGTAGGCGTGTTCACGCGCGACAAAAATCTGAAACCACACGCACGGTTGTTTTGGTATCCAAAAGACATCAATATGCGGATAAAGCCCGCGCTTTCGGACTCAATGGCCGAAGATCGACTCAGACAACGACCAAGTGATGTGAAGACGAGGTGGGGAAACCCTTTTTTTTTTTGTATATACAGGGCAACTCGCACTACCTGCTGACTTTGGGAACACCACAGCAAAGCAGTTGGGAATCCAGGGCAAGAAGCCAGTTTCACATACTACCGTTTGAACGGTTCCAATGGTGGCACAGATGGGTCATCAATCAATTTGTATTCTTAGTAGCATACAGATGTCACGCCATTGCAGTGCACAGGGGTTGGAACTCACCCAACACAATGCGACACTACGCACCTTTGGACCGACTAGCCAACCCAAGCATGGCGTATGGGGGCATTGGCGCGCGCAACCGTCGAACAAAATTTCGCACTCATGTGTTGATGGATTCCCAATATTGATTTTGTCACCTATTGGGGTCAAGCAGGCACAGGGAAAACTTTGGACACCATCGCTCGCGGCTCTGCAACAACCCTAGAATATTGGCGATTCTTCGGAATTTAGTCACACACACGCATTCACTGTACCCGTCGGCGAAGATATTCGATTTTTACCCGGTACAGAATCCTGTCAAGATGACCCCGTGGATGAGGGGCCCTACAAGACAATCTCGAAATTTTAAGTAAAGGTTCGATGCAACGTGGTGAATGTGGCTCGGGTCAGCAACCAACGAGCTCATCACAAAAACAAAGTCAAAAATCAAAGCATATGAGGTTTTATTGGCGCGGTCTGCACATTGCGTCAATAAACTCCTGATTTTGGACGCACGGGCACAAATATTTAAACCCCCAAAACGACGAACATGAAAACCCTTTCATCACCCGTGCCGGTCCTGGCGCCAACAAAAAAAGTTCTTGGTGGTTTAGGCAATTTGCACAAATTGACACCCCTAACCTTGGACCGAAGAGCTCATACAGGTTTGGCGTCATGTGGTTTAGAGCACTTTAAAGCGCCTGCGGACACACAGCGCCAACACACATCTTTTATTACGTGAGCGAAACGTTCTCGTTGGTCAGGACCATGCAAAATACCAGTACTTAAATCAATGCTGTTTTCTGTTTTATTACCATTTTCCGAAAAAAGCCCCTACACAGATAGGGGCTTTTGATGACCACGAAACCATCTTTTAAAAAGGACAAATCAAAATGTTTGATATACCTTATAGGTAAATTGGAAATGTCGCCCACAAGTAGTGAGATAATCAGCTTGTCACCAAACTTGTGCGCGTCAAATGTTGGACGCGTACCACAAATGACCATCTCTTCAAACGCACATATTCTTATATGAGCGCTGGTAAAACTACGCCACTATCAGCAACCACGTTGGTTGCATTATCCTGCCGTAAAAGGCACTCGTGGTACGATATTGAAGTCTTCATTCATGCACCCTTAGCCTCTGTTCTAACAAACGTTGATATCAACAATGCGGCCTATCCGAGTGCCAACACGGAAACACTGTACAACCAAAAATCATATGTGTAACCTAGTTTTAGCGAGCATATTGCAAAATAGCTGCCATAAGTCATCAAAACCATAGCCATTTCGATAATCGTGTGCACGCATGCACGAAAACCCAACTTCAAGATTTATCTCGGTGCACCAACAACTCGTCGATATCAAACTCCTGCTCGGCATACAAACCCAATCTACACCACGTTGCGACGTCAAAAAGCACGTTACGTGCCAATCATCTCGACCAGTATGATTGTCACGCACATACAAATGTTCCCGCGAACCGGGTTTTCAAATCGTGTGATCCGCATCCAAACCTTCGCTACCCTCGAAAACTGCACCCTAAATCATTAGAAAAACCTGATAACGCAAACGCTGAACCTCTTCAATCTTCAATAGGCGTACTCGCACACAAAACACCTAAATAGAATCGCCAAGCCTATGTCGTCCTGTAACGGCTGGTGCGTCGGTCCATGGGTGACTAATTTTTGCAAGTGAGGATTCAACACCGCTCCTAATAAAACCTCAAAATGGTCTCAAACAACACCAAGCAGATAAGTTAATATTTTATCACGCAACATAATAAAACAACATCAAAGGTTCATCAAATAAAACACAGTCCAATCGACTTTAACCACAAACACTGTTGTTAAATCATCATGAAAATAAAAAGTTTGCTCCAAAGAAGCACTTGGATTGATATGGATCACAATCACAAAAACACAGTCACTTGTTAAATACAGTATATATGCTCATTAAAACAAAAACGCGACTCAAATGAGCACGCTTTTTTGCCAAACTAAAATCATCATTTGTTGAGAATGACTGATTTTTACTGTCCCCCTACTTACCCAATAACCACTCAAAACAGAACCGATATCACCAGATCTACTTTACCATGGGCGTTAATTTTGTTGACACAATTGTAGCAACAATTGTGCCAAGCCACCTGGCTGCTCTGTTTCGAGACACAGCCAGATTGTGTCCAAACTGCTGACAAAACGCACTTGCGCCCCAAACTGCTTTTGAATATCATCCGCCGAACAGGATTGATTATTCGCCAGTACCACCAAGACTCCATTGTTGGCAAACCGCCTTGAGTCAACGCACCAATAAGACCACCCAAAACACCAAGGCAGCTTGTGACCAGCCTGTTGAGACCGCCACCACTTAACTTAAATACACCCCACATTACCAGCCAAAACCGCACGAGACTGTTAGTTGACACCGCCCGCCCAACAATACAGCCAAACTTGCCAAGCCACCTAAACCGCCTGCTTGTTGATCCGCCATTATAACAACCATTCCAATAAACCTGCTCTGCAAATAGGCACCTTGAATGCCACCACATTATTATTGTTGTTGCGCCCAAGCAGCACCCAAACGACGTCGATAACCATGATGTTTTCCTGTTAAGTTCCTAAAACTACATTTCACCCAAACGATTTAAAAACAAACAAAACGTCTTTAAACCCTTTATTGTGCGGATAAAGAGGTGTTTTATCCATCACATGGGCGCATAGTAACACGACAGTTTTGCTTGATGTTTGAACGCACAATTATTTTGTTATATTAAAAATCGCCCCAACCGTTGTATCGGCAAGACTTGCCAAACTGCTGATTCCGGTACGCATATCCGTGGGCCGAATGACCAGTTGTGGTATTAACTGCGTTTTGTGCCGCTATCAACTCTTTTACCATCAAAACAGCTTCAGGACCAATTCAACAATTGTATTTCTATGCCCAATATATGGTAGGTGTTAATGTTTGAATGGCACAGCAGCATTGGAGGGTGCAACATCAAACGATAAGCGCCGTTTTTTTGCGCAATAAAGATTAAAATTTGTATACTAATATTCCAACACAGAAGGTATTTCGCCCATCATTGAGCGCAAGCCGCAATCACAATACGTCTCGCCATGCTCATGTTTTTAAATCGCCACCGACGCCTCTGTCGTCATAGACTTGGCTTGGCAGAGAAAACCGGCCACAATTTTTCGTCAGTCACCCCCACTCAACCGCCTTTCAATCGTCCAGTCCCATTTGTCGCCCATTGAAAGACACTGCGCCAAGGTAATATTTAGGCGAGTCAAGGGTGAGAACCATGTCTCAACAATAAACGTCATGTGCTGTTTCCTTCGCAACCAGCGTTCAAACGAGCACGTGACCGCGTTACCGATCCATCAAAAACAATCATAACTCATCACTTCACACGCAATCGCAACACATTCACGGCATGGTGCATGATGTCATCAGGAAGTTTGAACTCACTTTGAGCTCAACAAAAGGTGGCGGTAAATAAAATCGAAAAGTCATGGCAACATTTTAAACGCAAAGCGATGATGATGTTTGGTGAAACACCACTCCTCACGTACAATAGCGGTTTTAATATTTTTTTTGGAGTCATTTATGACTATTGCAAGTACCTTAGAAATCATTGAGGAAATCAGAGCAGGTCGCATGGTGGTCTTGGTCGACGAAGAAAATCGTGAAAAAGAGGGTGATATTGTTTTGGCAGCTGATTTTGTCACCCCAGAGACCATAAACTTCATGGCAAAGCATTGCCGTGGGTTGATTTTGCTTGACGCTCACCGCAAGCACGTTGCCCACGAGCTGGCTTAATATGATGGTTACAGCAGGCGGTAATGGTACGCAAATTTTGGCACAAACTTTACCGTATCCATCGAAGCACGCGAAGGCGTAACGACGGGCATTTCCGCAGCCGACCGCGCATTAACGATTAAAGTGGCGGCTGGCAAGCAATATACAGCGGCTGATATTGTTCAAACCCGGCCATATTTTTCCCGTACGTGCAGTGAAGGCGGTGTATTGGTACGTGCAGAACACACCGAAGCAGGTTGCGACTTGACCCGTTTGGCTGGTCTCCGTCAGCAGCAGTGATTTGCGAAATCATGAAAGACGATGGCGAAATGGCGCGCTTGCCCGATTTGATTGAGTTTTGCCCATTGCATGATCTAAAAAATTGGTACCTTTATGATTTAATCGCCTATCGCAGCACGAAAGAAAACTCATCCAACGCGTGGGCGAACACGTGATGCAAACCCACACACGGTGAATTTTAAAGCCATCGCCTATCAAGAATCATGGGGCAACAATGTACTTTTGGCTTTGGCCCAAAGGTGATATTGCCACAACTGATGTCGTGCCTTTTCGCTTTTCACGAATTTTTATCGGTTTTTAGACGTGTTGGACTTGGACAACAACACACTCCATGTAAATAGATGCCGCCACTCGAATACATCAATAAAAATGGCGTAGGTGTCGCGGTTTTACTCAACTGTCAACATCATCAGAACGTTTGATTGAACAATTTAATCGCTTAACTTTGCAACAAAAGGGTCAGCCATACCACAAAAAGCACCAACCGAACTGTTACTATACGGCATTGGCGCAAAAAATTTTGACTGACATTGGCGTACACAAATACTTTGTTGGGGAGCCCACGCAAAATGCCATCCATGATTTGGGTTTGGCTTTGGAAGTGTTGGTTTTGATCACATCGAAGTTTAAATCAACCATTTTAATCACGAAAATTTTAAATAGGATTGAATATGTTACTCAACTGGGTTATCGGCAACTGGAAAATGAATGGGGGTTTGAGCAGCAACGCCGCGCTGTTGTCAGGCATTAAATCTGTCACAGGCACAACAAAAATGGGAGTTTGTGTGCCGTTTCCATATTTGGCGCAAGCGGCACAACTCTTGCAAAACACAAACGTAGTGTTGGCTGCACAAGACGTGAGTCAATTTGCCAAAGGTGCGTACACAGGTGAAGTTTCGGCTGATATGCTTAAAGAATTTGGCGTGTCAAGGGTTTTTGACGGGGCATTCGGAACGCCCCCAGTTTTATTGGCGAGACTGATGCCGTTGTGGCAGCAAAAACACAAGCTGCTTTAGTTGCTGGATTAACGCCCGTGATTTGTGTCGGCAAAACTTTGACCGAACGTGAATCAGGACAAGCGCAAACCATTGTGTTTACAACAATTTAAAGCAGTTGCCAATGTGATTGGTGCAATGGATTGGCGCAATCGTTCTCGCTTATGACCCCGTTTGGGCAATTGGTACAGGCTAACCGCCACACCAGAACAAGCGCAAGAAGTAAAACCTGGTTGCGTCAAGCGGCGACCCAAAGGGGCGTACCTGACATAAAGCATTTTGTACGGTGGCAGTGTTAAGGCATCGAATGCCGCCGAAATTTTTGCCCAAACAGATGTCAATGGCGGTCTTATCGGTGGTGCGTCGTTGGTGTTTGACGATTTTATGGGTATTTACAACGCGGCGATTTAATGGCATTTATCATCAACTGGGTGGTTCTATTTAAACCCAAAGATGATGGCATCTGCTAAATAGTCGGGTTTTATTTTTGTCTCAATCAATCAAAAGAATTTTTATGTCCGCAAATCACAAACAATGGCCAACGCGATTCGCGCGTTATCGATGGATGCAGTACAAAAGCCAACTCGGGTCACCCGGTATGCCGATGGGCATGGGCCGATATTGCGGTGGCGTTGTGGAGTCCCGCCAACGGCTTGGTTCAAACACAACCCCAAAGATTCAAAATGGTTTGACCGTGACCGTTTTGTGCTCTCCAATGGTCATGGCTCTATGTTATTGTACTATTGTTGCATCTGACGGTTACAACATGTCAATGGACGACATCAAACAATTCCGTCAATTGCATGCCAAAACTGCAGGCCATCCCGAATTACGGTTTTGCTGAGGGCATTGAAACCACCACAGGACCTTTGGGTAAAGGCATTGCAATGCGGTGGGCATGGCGTTGAGCGAAAAATTACTCGCGAAAGAATTCACCTTGACGGTCACAACATTGTTGGACCACAGCACCTACGTGTTTTTGGGTGACGGTTGCATGATGGAAGGCGGGGAGCCCAAAGCTTGTGCCTTGCGGGCACATTAAAACTGTCTAAATTGATTGCGTTGTACGATGACAAGGGTATTTCCATCGATGGTCAAGTTGACCCTTGGTTTTCGGACAAACACGCCCATGCGTTTTGAGTCTTATGGCTGGAATGTGATTCGTGGCCGTCGATGGTCATGATGCAGCGGGGGTAAAAAAAGCGATTGTAGCGGCTCGCGCCAATGCCGATAAAAATACAGGCCAACCTTAATTTGTTGCCGCACTTCGATTGGTTTTGGTTCACCTAAATTCCAAGGCACAGATAAAGTTCATGGCTCACCATTGGGCGCAGAGAAATCGCCGCCACGCGCAAACACATTTGGGTTTGGGGTTATCCTGAATTTGTCGTACCACAAAATATTTTCGATGGGTTGGGACGCTAAAGACACAGGCGCGAGTGTACAAAACAATGGCAAAACGCTTTGATGGGCCTACAGCAAAAAGTTTCCACAAACAAGCCCAAGAGTTCACCCGTCGCATGAACGGCGAATTGCCCGCCCACTTTGAAAAAACCGTTGCAGCCTATCTCAAAAACTGCGCTGACAAAGCCGAAAAAAATGGCCCCACGCAAAGCCCCACAAAATGCGATGAAGCTTACGCAGCAGTATTGCCCGAGTTTTTTGGGCGGATCGGCGGATTTGACCAGTTTTTAATTTGACCCAATTTGGGCTACCTGTACACGTTTAATCCCCGGTCAATGGGGCAATCACATCAGTTACGGCGTGCGCGAGTTTGGTATGAGCGCGATTATGAACGGTGTGACTTTGCATGGTGGCTATTTGCCATTTGGCGCAACCTTTTTAACCTTTGTGATTAGCCCGAAACGCCATTCGCATGGCAGCATTGATGAAAATCCGCACCTTGTTTGTATTCACACATGACTCAATTTGGGGTGGGTGAAGACGGCCCGACGCATCAGCCGATTGAGCATGTCGCCAGTTTGCGTATTTATTCCAATCTAGACGGGATGGCGACCTTGCGACTCAACCGAGTCGGCCAATCGCTTGGGCACAATCAATTAAACGCACAGACGGCCCATCGGCGATGGTTTACACGCGCCAAAATTTTCAATTCCAACCGCGCAACGCGACGCAAACCCAAAACATCGCCAAAGGCGCGTATGTGTTGCAAAGAACCCACAACAGCAGCACAAATCATCATAATGGCCAGCGTTCAGAAGTGGATTTAGCGATGAATGCGCACAGGTTTGGCTGAAAAAGGTTATTGCCGCGCGATGGTTTTCCATTTTTTTATGTTTCAACCCAAACCCCCTTACAAAAAATTTTTGGGGTTTTTCCCCCCTTTTTGAAGGGGTTTTAAAATTTTTTTTCTTCCTGTTGGGTATTG
>JAMZAV010013410.1:0-15468 GCA_024449915.1 Sweltsa coloradensis | reverse complement strand
ACACTGCGCAAAACCAACTGATTTTATTCACCCACGCTTTGTGACGGACTGGAGATCGAACCCTGCTCGGAAACTTGCGAAATGATTCTCTTCCGTCAATTACTTGTCCAGGACTATTTTAAAAAACTTGGAGACTGAACAGCATGGCATGATAAATTGAAATATAAAAATTTTTAAAACCCAGAAACACTCACTACAAAGACAAAAAACGCGATTAATACCCTCTAGACACATTCACAGCCATAATTTTGTGTTAATTTGTGTTTGTTTTTAAATTTATTGCGTGTAATATTGTGTGAAACAATATTGATGTTGTATGTTGTCATACAACACTAGAAGACCATCTTATGGAGGGTGGACAAATGAATGACAAATGAAGGTAAACGACAAGCCCCGGAGCGAGACAAGCGCGTAACAGCTCACACTGCACGGGTGGAAGTATGCAAGCTTGGCGCTGGCATACGAGTAGTAGCGGTGACGTCACGAAATCGGTTTGCCGAGAGCTAAATCGTCCTAGCTCACTGATGTGAAATCGTAAAAACTTTCGCGTTTGCGGCGTTCGACTTTTTGCTTTGTATGACCACATTTCATATTCGTGACAGCCCACCTTTAACAAAAAACCGCATTGTCTTTTTAATATTTACAAGTTAAACTGTTCTTGGTTATGAAACTGTACTGAAACTGAACTTTATGATCACATTTTCTATTTAAACATAATATTTTATAAGTTTTGTTGTTCTCTGTTATCAAACTGTATAAAACTGAACTTAAAAAAAACGCATTGCCCAAAGCCTATTTAACATAATATTTTAAATAGATTGGAGAAGGGTTGACAGGTTGGGAAGCAGCTGCAGTTGTCATCAGCAGGTGAAAAGGTTTTGTTGCCCCCCAGCCCTTCAGGCTGGGATTTATGTTCTCTTTACTTTCCCAACCTGCCAACCCTTCTCCAATCTAACTAGCTGATAGTTTTTTTCAAAAGATCAAATTTTAAGAAAAATTTTCTTCTTCCAATGACAACACAGTGTTCACAAAAGAACTGGTAAACAAATAATTTATATATCTTTTTTAATTCTCAATAATAGTAATTACTACAATATATTTTACACAAATAAACAAAATTTTTTAATTGAAAAGTAACAGGAACATTTTTGTGTGACGAGCAAATCCCATCATTTGACTTATTACAAAATCTTTTTTACCTTAAAAGTTTTGTGATAAGAATTTTTAAAAAATCACTGGCTCCGGCTGAGTTTTGAGTTTTTTAACTAAGAATTTTAAATTAATTACCTAGGCCTATGTGTCCAAAAATTTAAAAGTGAAGATAAATTTGTCATGTTTAGTATCAAATAAAAGCATTTGTCACCAGCATTAAGGAAAAAATAACAAATAAATTTTACTTTTACGTTGATCTTTTGGTTCCAAAATTTAAAAAATCCGCAAAATCAAAATATTTAACTATATTTAGTTTCAATATATTTTTTTAATGTATTTTTTTCTTAGTATTGGTGCCCAAATGCTTTCATTTAATACCATCACGACAAATTTATCTTCCTTTTAAATTTTTATGTTTAATAATGTTCATCAAACAGTTCTAGGCCCTACGTATTTTATTACTAGGACCCGTACTCCTGCAACTCTTTCATAAACTATGATATGTTCTAACTTTACTTCGGTAGTGACGGTCGACAAATATCTCTTCTTTTGATACACAGACTCACTTTCAATCCTGTAGTTTTTATAATTTACTCGCAAATTGAAGGTAAATTCGCCCCCACTTTTAAATAAACGATAGAAATAGCTGGGTCATTCTCAAATAAATGACCCTTGTGCTGTCCCACCTTAATATTATTTTTTTTTTAGATCAAGATATTGATTTGCATAAATTTTGGTTGTACATTTTCAGATACTTATAGTTTTTATTAGCTCCATGAATTTTGCGCTTCTATCTTGTAAGGGTTGACCTTTAATTCAATGTCGGGTATTGCAAAATGTGTTTAAAAACCCATGTCCCTATCCTCAAAACCAGAAGTGTTTTGTAAAATGTTTGACTTTAAGACTAAAATTTATTTTTGTCTCTAGATTGAATTAATGCAGAAATAACAGTTAATAACTGTGTGTTAGTGACTTTTTTAACAATTTACATTTTCAAACAAAACTAGTGGAAAGGTGTTTTGTCCCTAATGTGGCAATCATAATAATGTCAAAGACTGTTACCAGCTGTTACCATTTTAAAAAAGTTTAAATAATTTTTCAAGAAGGCAGTGGATCAATCTATAAGAAGAAGAAGAACAGCTCCTGACATGGCTCATGGAAGTTTGGTTTGTTTTGACATGAGAAAATCTTTAAAATTGAAAAGTAAAAAATTTTAACGGTGAGTATTTTAATTCAATGTCATGAATGTTACCAAGATAAAACATTTAATTTGTTTTTTAATATTTTATTTAACAATTGAGTTAAGTTACAATCAAGTTCCAGCTCATAGCAAACATAACCCTACTTTTTCAAATGAATTGTTAACTTCTAATGAATTAATGAAGTTGAAATGTCATGCAAAGTTACTTGTCAGGTATGTTACTTTCAAAAAGTAACATTACCAAGGGCATCGTGGATTACTGCATTAATTTCCTGCAACTGTAGATGTGTTTTGAAGGGAGAGGTTGTAATTCATTGCCATACTCAAAAGTAAAAAAAACACTTGTTTTTATTGATTTTCAGTGACACTTGTCAAGAATGTTACTTTTTGTCAAGACCGTTACCCGTAGTGTCTCTTTACTTTAAACTCAACACAAACTTGTTGGATTAGATGGATTTTATCTTTAGGTTGACTGATTTGTACACTAACAAGCAACATGATATTAGAAAAAAATTATTACTGTTAGAAAAAGTAACTTTTTTGTCAAGACTTTTACTTTTTGTCAACCCGTTCCCCGAGCTAATTATTAAATTAAGTCTTTTTTAAAGTTTAAAATAACTGAATCACTTTTTTTAAAAAATCTTAATATATAATATTAATACTTCATTGCTAACAGTGATTTTGATAAAATTTGATTTGCCATTTGTCCATTTTTAGTAAGTTAATTACCGGGGTTTTTTGAAATTTTGAGTAACATTCTTGACATTTTGGTATTAAAAAAAGTGATTAAAATAAAAATGTATATTTTATTGAATGTATTAGTTTTGTGTGATAATGTAACGAAAACTATTGTGAACATGAATATAGATTTAATAATAACTTCTTACATCAATTGTCACTTTTATGTCCGGTAACAGTCATGACATTTTCGTACACTTGGATTGATGAAAATGCTTGTATGTAAAAAATTTTGTTTTTTTAGATAAACCCTTTTAGGGCTGTAAGAACAATTATTGGATAATGTATTGTTAAAGGAGCATCCAATTTTATGTTATAATTTTTTCTTGCAAGCATTTTTCCAATATGGTCATTACGTTTGAGAATGACCCAGCTATCAACGCTATTCTATTCCCGTCACTTGTATAATGATTGCAATATCACTGGGCATATAACCGCTCTTGACTTAACTGTCCACTCATATCGTTTGCCTTAAAAGACGCTCGATCCTCCCCGTGTGGCAAAAGCCGACAAACTTTTATCAGCTTTGCTTATTATCGGCTGATAAATCACTTTGCTTTAGACTTCACTTTGGCACGTTATTTAACACCCTATTTCCTATCCCTCTATGGATTTCCTTAGGCTAACACCACTTGATTCCCAAACTTCTGAGATGCCGATGCGCATTTCAACGGCTCACAATTGCAAATCACTCGTAACTTGATTGTTGGGTAGCTCCTAATTATCTCTTAGGACTTACATTAGCCCTTGGTGACGATGTAACTCTTGAATATCTTCACTTTTACAAATCTTCCTCCCTAGAGAGAGATTTAACACGTATAATTCACTGGTTATGCGGGCTCTCCCGCGAAACCAAACTCACACCCAACTCGCAATCTGCCTCTCGTAAAACTCTCCGGCACCCGCCTCCTGCAAGACTGAGACTCTTTTTCCCAAGATGGCTGGTCAATCGGCGTCCAGATGACCAACAAACAGTCTTCAACCAATCACAGCTCAGCAGACTTGACCCTTGTGGCTGAAATGAGCAAACTCTCATGGCGCCCTCCCCAACTACTCAAACAATCGTCATAACCCACTCAATGAATATAAATGCCGTAATATAAAATAATAAATCTAGGAAACTAGATTTTTATTTAACAGAGGTAAAACTGAATCGAATCACTATGTGTGAAGTATTTTAGAATGAAATTTTATTGTGATTCTGAATAAATTATAGCCCAATCCATAAAAACAAAGATATTACATTTATATTAATTTCTCCGACAAAAGAGTTTGACCACTGGTAGACTTGTTCCAACAACTAATACCAAAAGGACCTAAGTCCACTCGAGGGAAGTCGTACGGTTACACAATCAAAAACAAATGGCCTCTAAAAAAACGTATGTACCACAATTCGAGGTGACATACTACCTGGGGCTGTTTCATAAGGTGCATACTAACACGTGGTCAAGTCAGATTTGAGATGTTAAGTGGGGTGAGCGAAAAGAAAAATCCACAGGGTCTGGCTCCTGGTACTATTCTAAAGCTGCTCTCTTCCTCAACTGCGAGGGATTGAGGAAGATACAAATGCTCTTGAAAATGTAGGCACTTACTTGTTGGTAGGCTTACCTTAGTGATAATTTTTATTTAATATATATCTCCTAGTTTAAAGAGGCTACTTTTTTGTTTCTAGATCAGCAAGATTAGCCTATAGGGCCTAATGATTTTGTATTGAAATAAATGTTGACTTGTTAGTGTGTTTCATCAGTGGACAGAGCTGTGTCTTAAATACCAAATAGAAAGTTAAATATTACATTACCTGGTATATGTCATTTTTTTTTTCATTAAGGCAGCTTTTTCCCATGGCCGTTTACTATTTTCCAGAACAATCTATGGTAATGTGTTGTGCTTCATCATGAGACTTAACACCCGATTCATAATTCAATATTGCCTGAAAAGAGTTTAAAAATAATTAGCCTAAAATAGTGATACTAAAATAGGACATGTGGTAAAAAAATTAAAGCAAATTTTTTTTTATTGGTTTAAACACAGCAAAACTAAACCATAACCGGCACTCTTTCGGTTGGTGCTGGCTAACTTTGAACACTGTTGTGTAAACTGTGCTGTGTGTGTTACAGGTTTTGAAGGTATTTTTTGTTTTTAGTTTTTTTAAATTATGTTTTGTATGGTTACTGAAGTATGTGTACGGCTCGGTGGCAAGTACTCAGTTCTAAGCATGAGTGGCCTAAGGGCGCGTCACTCCTCGCTACTTATAACTTACTTTTGTTATATAAACAGCATGAAATGAAACTTGCCGAGTGCTTTTTTTAATTAACTGCAGTTATAAAATTTAAAACATTTCAAGTGGTTTTTTTCGTTGTTTTTAATGAAAATAAACAGTGTTAAAAAGTTGCCCAACACCAACCAAAAAGCACCCCATAACCTAGGCCTGACTGCCCCAACTGGGGTTCGAACCCAGAACCTCCGGCTTAACGTGCATAGCTCTACCAATTGAGCTACCAGAGACCACAGAACAAACCTTTCGAAACTGCTATTTGTTGTGACTGTTGACTTCCATGACATAAATCCAACAGAAGAATGAAAGATCTGAAAGATCACACGGATAAATCCAATCACATACTCATCTCCAATTAGTTGGGTAGTATCTACCAAGACCACTGTGGCCCGCGCCATTACCGTGCGCGCGCCCTCGGGCCAAGTTCATTCTCGCGTTTTAGGGGAGCTCCTTAGATACGGGCGCCGTACGGCTCAGTTCTAGCCGGCTACCGAGAGGAACCCTTCTCCTTACGGCATATGGCGGGACGTTCTCCCGCCGATCGCTCACGGTACAGCCGCGTATGCGCTCATCGCCTGCATTCAAGACATCTTGGACTCGTCCGTTTTGGCCAGGGCTTTTGTGGTGTTGGTAGATCTATATGAATATAAGGTTTTTAAGCATAATCGGAGATAGTCAAGTTTTTATTTTCTGCTCGGCTTAGTTGATTTGACATGGAGTTAAACCCATAAATAATCAAGTACAATGGTCCCAAAACTGTCCCCTGCGGGACCCCAGTTGAGGTCTCAAGCCATGTAGATTGGACAATATTTTCAATTTCTTATCAGCAACCTTTTCACTTGAACCGACTGTTGTCTTCCATCCAGATAGGATGCCACCCATCTTAGGACCTCCCCTGAGAATCCAAGTGCCTCCAATTTGATCAGTAACTTTCCCATGATGAACACCGAGTCAAACGCTTTATAGACATCACCAGAACGATCTTGTTTGGGGGAGGGCAGTGATTAAGTCTGGGGGGAGCGAGTGGTTTACACCGGGCGGAAGGGCCTATTTATAACCGTAAGAAACTGTTATGTTTATGTTATGAATCATGCCAGGTTCTCGAAATGATTAACGAAATTTTAGTTCTGCTATGGGATGGGGCCAAAGGCCGGGTACTCTTTCGGTTGGGAATGGGCCAATTTTTCATCACCGTTTTTTCATTCAAAACGACGCAAACCACTGTTTTGTTGTTGTCCTTTCTATTTAAAATAGTAAACGTTATTTAAAAGGTTTTGTAAGTAGAGTTTTTTTACCTCAAAAGGTTGGTATAAGCAAGTAGGCATCGCCTATCCAACATGGCCGTCAGCCTAAATGTGCGTGTCTTTATAACCTGTGTAAATTATTAATAAAGCTACTCTAGGGGGAGATTGGGGTAATTAGGAACAAATTTGTGTACCCTAAGTTGACCTATGATCTACATATTTACATATAACTAGAAAAACATATTATAAATGTTTTTAGTGGTATCAGATACATTGAAACATTGGCTTCTTAATAAAATTAAATATTTTGGCTTCATGTGTTATTTAGATGCAATGATTTTTTTTCTACAGCGCATATTGTTCCTTATTACCAACATTTTGGGAGCATAAGGAACAAGCATTAAAGAAGCAAGGTAGGTGCATTAAAATACATGGGGCAAATAGGAACATAGGTATTTGTAGTATAATTAAGTAGCAAAAGAATTCATCTTGATATCTTGCTTATTGACAAAGTTAGAACAGATGCAAATTGTAGTATTTTTTTTGATAGCTAGAAACATGACATTACAGTTTTTTTTTTAAACTGTAATTTTTGTCTTAAAACTACATAAAGCTTCTCATGCATGATGTTAAATTTAAAAAAAGTATTTGTATCATGAAAAATTATAAATATAGAAATTGTTATGCATGATTACTGTTTAATAGGAAAAATATACACTTTTTAAGTGGGGGCAAAAAGGGAAACACTTCCCTCACATTTAATTTTTAACCCAGATTTTTAATCAGGGCCTATTTGGGTTGTGTTTTAAAACTTTTCCCAAAATGATTGAATTTTTTTTGGATCTGGTTTTCTAAATTAAATTTAGTGATCCCAATGAGCTTAATTGGGCCTAGGAATAGATTTGCCTCTTGAATGATGTCAACGTCATCCCTCATGGGCCAATCTACGATCTTACCTCTACGCTCTAGGAAATTTTTTATTTTCAATTTCCAGTGGTTGATGATTGTGGATTCTTATTACCCTACCTGCATGACGGGGACAGTTTTGTTCCCATTTACCCCTATGATATAGCATTACACTATATGACTCATTCCTATTTTCCCCTAGTTATTCCTATTTCCCCCTCATGGGTGTTCCCTTTTAAACCCCAAAAATTAAGTTTTGGGGCAAATAGGAATAACCCCTACTTTTAGGAGAGGAAAGAGATAAAAAATTACAAAAATAAAAATAAGGCACTCTCATAATATGTAAGCAGAAAATAACATACAGTCTTTACTCCCAATTAATTCTTAAAAAGGAAAATTTGATTTTTAAAACTTTGTTAGAAACATTTTACACTTTTTTTGCAGTACCTTACAAGATCCTAAAAAACCAATCAAAAGTTATTGTTTTCAGTAGAATTGATTACATTATCAAAGAGAAGGTATGTTCCTTACCAAACAATTTTTCATAAAAATTTACATCTTCAAATTTCTTAATTATAGGGCTTGTTCCCAATTACCCCAATTTCCTTATTACCCCAATCCCCCCTAAATACATTTTCAGATCAGAAATATCAATAATTGTTTATATTTAATATTTTTATATTTATTTCATATTTACCAGTGGTTTTTTGTCATTTTTAATTGAAAAAAAGGTAATTATGCAGAATCACTCAGCGGACCGGAATTACTTTGGAAGGTGATTTAAATGATCAAGAGCGATGTTACTTAGGGCTACATGGTTTGTGGAGTGTTTTAAAAGTCGGCGCCACGTTGATTTGACAATGTTTTTTGGTCTTTCAGAAGGTTTGTTGTGATTGACATAGGCCCAAATTTGTTAATGTTTACATTGTAGAGAGTGTGTTGTATGTCGACTGGAGCGACGGCGAGGTGGGGGAAACGTATTGCGTACTGGCAACTAAAACATTTGTATTTTATGGATTGACTGGTGACTGGAATGAGGTGTGTTTATGGTTTTGTTGGGTATAGTTGGGGTCCAGGGGCAGAGCCCCCGGGGGGGGGTTGGGGGGCAACGCCCCCCATTCAGTTGTGCATCGAATTTCATTTTTATCTCATAAGTTGATAGCACTGGTTGAGGCTGGATTTGAGTTCGAAGATGGGGAAGTGTGGAGGTCGGTTGGAGGTGATGGTGGCTGTTTTTTAAGTGTTGTTAGTGTAGTTGTTTTTGTTTTTTATTTTGTAAAACAACTTGTGTTGCCTGTTAAAAAATCATTTAAAATTACTCTGTTGTGGTTGTTCTGGTTATTATTCGACAAAAAAACGGATTGAAAACATCGCTGAGTGACCCTTCACTTTTACAAAAAAAGGTAGAAAAGTTGGAACTCTTTCGGGTGGTATGGACAGTTTTTGATTAGTAGGCCTACCTAGGTACTTTAGATTTAATATAGCAAAAGTTAAAGGTTTTGTATGTACTTTAGATTTAAAATAGCGACGTTAAAGGTTTTTTAGGTACTTTAGATTTAAAATAGCGACGTTAAAGGTTTTGTAGGTACACATAAAAAAAGGAAGTGGCTATTTAACCGTAGCTACGGGAAAATTACGATTCTCAATTCGTCCCTAGCATGAACGAAGATAAGCGGAAATAATCGAAGGTATCCGAATCATCCGCGGGATACCACGTAAAAATAGGCCAATAGCTTCAAATATCACAGTGCATTGTGGCCCGAGTGGTAGCGCGTCCGAATTCTATGCGAGCGGGTCCCGGCGGTTCAAATTTTCGTTTGGTCGTTTTTTTTTTACCATTCATTTGCGTCCATGTTTTTTCTGCAAATGATTTCCTACATTCGGGCCCCGTGCAAACACAATTCTAGATGATAAAAGCGTTAAAAAAGGTGCTGCGCCGCGCTAGTTCTAGGATAGGGCCTACAATCGATAAGAGCGCACCCGAAATCCTTTCCGTTAAAAAAGAGTTAAGATTTAAAAAAAGCAACGTTAAAGGTTTGGTAAGTTTGAGTATTTTATTGAAAAAAGGGTTTGGTAGGCCTACTAAGTAAATGTCATAATAAACATGGCGCGCCGGCAACAGTGAAATGGTAGTGTTTTGTTCAATCTTTATTTAAATTTTAACATAATTCGTATATTTTCAGAGTGGTTATTATTGAATTACGTAATTTACTTCCCGTTCCTACGGTTAAATTAGCAGGCCTAATTTTTTTCCCTACCCACAGTTCGAGTACCTTCGGTGATTTTCCGCCGATGTTCGTTCATGCTGGCGGACGAATTGAGAAAAGTAATTTTCCCATAGCTACGGTCGAATAGCCTCAGCGTAAAAAAAAAACTGTCCATACCATCCCAGCTTATATTGGGTAGAGGGAGCATCGCGCCCTACCTGGCAGCGCGGCCGAGTTGAAGGCAAACATTAAACACAGCGGCGGGCGGCGGGAAAGTCCCCGTGACATTGGTATCTTTTGAAATCGGCTACTATATCGCGCAAGGCTTAACGTTAGCGCAAGCCTACATTTACAAGAGAATCTGGTCGTTCCACTCTTTTTCTAAGGATTCATTCATTCAGAACTACAGCCCAAGAACAACATTTTAATTTTTGTAGGCCTATGCAAACAACTTACTAATCATGAATATTTGGTCGTTGTAGGCCCTTCTTAGGCCAACGTCTTTATCTACACGGTTTATGTGGGCGAAATTAGTATTGGACATTCGTATTTGCATGTGGCATGTTATTTGTGTGAACCATTTTTTAAAGACTTTACTAGATAGGATGTAATAATAGGCCCTAGCCGCCTAGACTATCTTTTTGCATTATCAACAATTTTAGTAGGAAATTCCCATTAAAATATATATTAATTTTCCTTGTTTTTCATCGCCTTGCCTGCTGTAGGCCTCTTTTTATGTCAATATCCACCTGTTACTCTCATATCAATTATTTACAGTTAAGGAATTAGTTAGGCCTATGATATTATATTTTTAAAATTTTTGAAGAATAAAAATTTTATGAGAACTGTACAAGACTTAAAATAATAATGGATAACATCAATTTTGACACCTATCAACAGATTTCGAATATAATATATAACATAATATTTTTGTAGGGGACCCACTGTAGAGAGAGAGACACACCAGATTTAATCGGAATGACCCAGATGACTAACTACAAACTAGATAGGCCTATGTTGCTAATAGGACCATTGTGACAGGATGTTCCGAGGGCTATTTCAGAGGACCCCAATCCCCCGGGATTCGACTAAGGAAAATCTTGGCAAAATCTTTAGTTAGGATTGCTAGTCTCGACAGGATGCGAACCCGTGAATTAAACATAAAGAAAACATTATGCGAATAGTAAAAACCAAAATACCGGTCTTACACAATCAAAAATTAGAGGTTAAATATAATTCTAGATACTAAAATAAAAAGAATGAACCTATTGACATAATATGATACAGAACACTAAAAAACAAATGATAAATAACTATTTTTAAAATTGAAAATTATACCTTGGTTTTTTGTTACTGTAGAAAAACTCAAAAAAAAACGGGGGTAGCATCTTGTTAGCCATAAGGGATTAAATATGCTGTTCAACAAGATCCTCAACACGTACTAAAATTGATTTTGAATGTGTTTGTTTTAAAACTAAAAATACTTTAAAATAAATGCAAAACAGTAATTTATGGTGTAGCCATCTAAATCCCCAAGGACAAATTAAAACACTTTTTAGAAAAAAACTAAACGTATTTTAACTAAATAAAAAAACCCAAAAAAATTATTCAAAAAAGGAGACTTAAATGTGAAGGGTTCAGTGATAGTAAAGGGGACCCTATAAAAAAAGCTAGCTAATTTCTTGCCCCTTTAAAACATGATTCACCTAAAAATACAACTAAAATTGCCCACGGTGGCAAACTTAAACGATCATTGATAATATCAACGACCTACATTACCTTTCAACCCCCCGAGAAATTGACTTTGGGAATTGCTGACCACATCCCAAGAAATTGCAATACAATAATTATTATCAGTACCTATACCAACCAAAATTATAGTGTTGAAAATGAGCTCTTAAATAATCAGCTGAAAGCTTAGAAGGGAAAATTGGGAATGTGTAACATTTCGAGACACAGATGATAAATATATCTTTTCAAATAAATTATTTTTTTACTATTTTAAAAAAAATTGCCCCAAAAAAATACAAAAAAAAACTCCTAAAATTTGCAAAATTGGTAATAACGGTATTAAAGTCTCAAGTGCAAATAAAAGGACCTTTTTACTTTAACTCCGTTCCCAAAGTGCCATTCCAAAAAACAATATAAAATCATTTTTAAAAAATTTTAAAAAAAGGTTCTTAAAAAATGCAAAAAGTAACCAAATAAAAAAAACCCATATCAACTTCAGACAATAAGTCAAAATAAATTTGGAAAAAAAAAAATAAAAGAAAAAAATCGTAAGAAAAAAAACCAATGATAATATAACCTTCTCAAAATAATACATTAATTTTAAAGATCCCAACGTAGTAGCCAAAACATTGAAAAAAATTTTTACGGGGTGAAGCATCTTACCTGACAAATAATAAAGTCCCCAAATTTATCCAAAAAAATCCAAATCAAAATTTTCCAACTTACTTATAAAAGTAAAACAAAAGCCCAATTAACTCCCTATATTTGTATGAAAAAAACCCCAAAAGAAATAAAAGATATTGTATTTAAAATTTAAAAAGAAAAAGCACTCTGCAGGTATTGTGATTTGTCGATTATAGTTATAAAAAAAATGTTAAATGAACTACTGAACCTTTATCCGAATTTTTTTAAAACTTGCTTTTAAGAAGGTGTCTTTTCCCAAAGGGATTAAAAAAAATCCAAAAAATTTTACCAAAATTTTAAAAAAAAGGAAGTAAACTCATTGCAAGTAAATAGGCCTATATCCATCCCCCCAGCTGCCTCAAAAAAATTGAAACTTTGATATTCAATCGAAAGATCGCATTCTTCGATGAAATAAAAACATAAAAGAGGACAAAATGGTTTTGACGAGGCAAAACAAAAAGGACACAAATTTGTAGATTTCTAAAAATATTGTTAAGCAGTCGACTCAAACATACCACATTGGGGATATTTTGATCTAACAAAAGCGTTTTATTGTGTTGATCACAAAACGCTGGACAAGTTAGAACTATGGTATACGTGGGAATGCTTGAAACTCTTAACATTTACCCGCCGCCCACTACAAAGCATACTGACTGATCTTAAAAACAACAAATTTTTCAAACATTAAAACAGAATTTGAAAAGGTTATTTTTGGAGTTCCCAAAGGGATCTCCTTGGGCCCTATTTTCTTATCTTTTTAAAAGCCTACCGACAATATTGATGATTGCCGAGTTTTTGCTGATGACTTTTCTACTACGTAAAGGCGCGAAAACAGTTTTACTCAAAGAAAAAGGGGGGAAAAAAAAAACTTACTGAGTCTATTGAATGGTTTCAATGAACAAACTTTGCTTTTAATTTTCTAAAAAAATAACTTATCCGTTCCATTCAAATTTAAAAAAGAAATCACTAAACTTCATAATTGCCTAGCAAATTCAAAAATGAAAATCAGTTTTTAAAAAACCCGTTGAACAAAAAAAAACTTTTTTAGGTCTAACAAAATAAAAATTAAAAAGGCTGCTCACATTTAAAATACTGATAAAAAAAAATCAGCTCTGCTTGTTTTGCAATTTAAAAACATCAAACAAAAAGCAAAGTATCAACTGTAAATAGCTACTTTTCTCTATTTGAATACTCTAAAATATGGGATAGAATTTTTTGGGGGAAAGTCAACTCACATTGATAAAGTTTCATTGTAAAAACGGCAATTAGGCATTTTATTCCCTTTGGGAAATGGAGCATTGTAAACCTTACTTTATTTTTGAACATTTTTACAGTTCCATGTCTTTACATTCTAAAACAGTCTTAAGCATTAAGAAAAAACCAAATCCTTGCGTTTAAAGCAAAGTACAACTCACAACAAAGGCAAAAACATGATCTCCATCTAAACCAATTTCTACAAAACCCTTGGGCCCGAAAACTCGATTTATAATAAAATTCTCTACAACCTTTTCCAAAAAAAATCAAAAATATACCTCATATATTAAAATTTAAAAAAGATGACAAAATTTTTATTTCAAAAACTTACTCAGTGTAAAAAGACTTTACACATCAAATGCCTACCATAATTTAAAACATTGGTTGTTAAATGTTACAATATTTGAAATTTTGGGAAATTAAAGTTCTTTTTCATTTTTCTTTATCCGTTTTAAATTAACAATGTAAATTTGTAAACTTGCACTGTATCATTGGGTTTTGGTATTAGCCTTATTTACCCAATTGAGAGACAATTAATAAAGATGATTATTTTTTTAGTGTGTGTATTTTTTTATTATTTTGTAGTGTTTTTTGTTATTGTAGATTCTTATTATAGTATTTATACATTACTATTGTGTAAAATTCATTTAAATTTAAAATTGTGTACAAC
Source organism: Sweltsa coloradensis (assembly GCA_024449915.1). Lineage (NCBI taxonomy): Eukaryota > Metazoa > Arthropoda > Insecta > Plecoptera > Chloroperlidae > Sweltsa > Sweltsa coloradensis. The sequence continues at coordinate 1,406 of JAMZAV010013410.1, read as the reverse complement.
AAAATGGACTACACGGGGAAAAACTGTTGAAAAACCCTTTAAATTGTTTTTTGTTGTTGTCCAAAAAAATTGAAATTGAATTGAAAATTTACCTTTCCCAATCAGAGTCAAAAGGTCTGGGCAGTGGCGGGGCTACGGGGTGCATGGGGGGGGGCAATTGCCCCCCCCCAAATATGGCCCCCCCCCCTTGCCCCCCCAGTCGAGTACACTGTTCTAAATTTAAAGTATCGATTGCATTTTACAATAAATTGTTCCTCCGGTATTCCCTGGGGCCTAATGCTTATAATTATAAAAAAAGGACTGTTCCAGAACGATTTTTTTGTTTTTTTTTTTTTGAACTGAACATTACGTACAAAAAATTAAGGGTGTTTTCCTTTGGCCGCACTCAGTTCGCATAGGCGCCCTGGATTGCCATTTGTCTTTTCATTTTTCATTTGTGATTTTATTAGTGGAGGTTGACAAAAAGATTTTCGCACTCCCGAGTGCATGCCAAAGGAAAAACCCATTAAACTCAAATCACAAATTAAATAAAACAAAAGTACTATTTTTTTTTATTTTACCCAATGGTTTCCTTCATAAACAAAACGGTAATCCCTACATTGCCATTTTTCGTTAAAACATGCGAAAATAACTGTAGTAGATGAAAAAAAATTTTTCCTTCCGGGAAAGGGTCCGGGGGCTGGGGGTTGCCCCAGACCCCCAAATACCCGCCCCGATTTCCCCCCCCCCTTTATTACCTTGCCCCTCCCCCTGCCCCCCCAATGTTTTTGTCTGGCGCCGCCCGGGGCGGGTTTTAAAACCCTCGAAACGGCATTTACTGTTAAGGTTTTTTGAAAAATGATTGGCACTCAATATTTTAAAGGTGTAAGCATTGGGCTTATTCATATGACGGACAAATTATAAAGAAAAGTAATTCTTTCTGCTCCAAAAAAAGTAGGGCCCAAATAAAAGCACCAGTAATAGCAAAAGCCTTGACATAACTTAGGTGGGCACTGGGCAGTCTTGAAAAAAAGTATTAACCCTGTAAACAAGAAACAAGTACTAGGGCCCCACACTCATTAGCTATTGTTAGGGTAGGCAACATGTTAATTTTTATTACAAAATATTGTTAAAAAATTTTTTTCAATTTTGTTAAATAATAATAAAAATAATAAAATAATAATAATAAGTCATACATTTTTTTTTTTAGTTTTTTTATCGTTTCTAAACCCAGGGTGTAAAAACATTAAACGTTGAATTTTGTTATATTTTGACAGTTTGTGTAGGCATATTTTATTAGAGGTATTGCCCCGAAATACAAGCATTCCCTCTCAAATTTTGACATCATCTTTATTACTAGTGACGTACTACAATGACATTTAAGGGAAGTATTATTTTTTTGTATTTATAACCAAATTTTTTTTTTT
>JAMZAV010013409.1:0-30649 GCA_024449915.1 Sweltsa coloradensis | reverse complement strand
TACCAATTATAAGGATGTCTAGGTTTTGAAAGAGTATCACGAAATCCAAAACCCTTTAAAAGATTTGCGTATAGCAAGGCTCGAAAAAGTTCTATTTTTTATTTAGATGGCGGGCCCTTCATAAACGCGGCCTCGAAAGACAAGTTGTATGAAATGATTTGATTTTTTCAATATGAATTTCGCCGAGAGGTACTATAATTTTTTTATTTCCCCTCTAATGTACACGTTTTTTTAAATCATGATGTCGACGGAAATTTCCAAAGAATGATGTGTTGCAAAAAGGTTTTTACCAGTATTGAAAAAAAGGAATGAAGTTTGGACATTTTAAATATACGTAAGTTGGAAAATATATAATCAGTTGAGGGTTTTTTTTTGGCACACAATTTGATATTTGCTTGTTGTGAAACAATTTAGATGAATCTTTTTCCAGATGGTTTTTTACTGTTGACAATTATAAAATGCTTAGTTTTGATCGGAAAGGGTAGGGGGGGTTTTAGTTTTTATATTCTGAGAATTTCATGTCAAGTGTATTTTGAAAAGTTAAATTTCGATGGATGTAGGTTGCAGTCAGTTAAATTCGGCTTCCAAAGAAAAAACCAATGATTTTTACAGCGTTAAAAAGCTCCACACGAAATTAGAAGAATTTTCAGATTTTTTTAAAGTTAGTAAAAATTTTAAATTTGGAAGTAATGAATTTTTTTTTCTGGGTGATTCAACATTGTTTGGAAAGAAAAATTACCAGTAAATCTTTTAAAAATTTCACTAGACCCCAAATGGATTGGTGAAATTGAAAAATCTTTTACTGGGTTAAATAGGTCGCTATTTTAATTGATCATTTTATGTAAATCACAATAAAAATATTATCAGCAGGCTAAAAGTGTAGGTTTAAGTGATCATAAAATTAATTTATGGTTGAAGATAATAGAAAAAAGTTTTTTCCTAAATTTGTAAATACTAAAATTTTAAAAAATGTTGTTTTAAAGCAGGAAAATAAAGATAATAAAGTGGCCCCTTTGACCAAATTTTGGTATGGCGGTAAGTTCCAGATAAATAAAAATTTTTGTTAAAAAAACCGTGGAAACTTAAATGAAAGCCCCCCCCTTGAAATTAAGTTTTAAAGGGAAAACCCACCCCCCATGGTTAACAGCGATTTTTGGGAAATCCAGCATAGGAAGACCATTTGCCAAAGAATTCAAAATTTTTTTAAAAGGGCCATCAACGTGGGAGGAATCAAAAAAGTTAGAAAAAGGTAAAAATCAGTTTCTTTTTCTAAGCGTGAGTTTTTAAGTCTTTTTTTGAAAATGATTTTCTTCAAAATCTTTATGGCATTTTATAATAAGTGACAGGAACAAAGGAAAAATGATGTAGCATAGCCTCATTGACGAAAAGGGGGTACCCTAACGTTTAATCAATTTGTTTTTTTTACAGAAAATTTTTGTTTAAACGATGTAATTTTTCCAGTAAAAATTGGGTAAGTTTAAGATTTAAATAGAAAAAGAAGAAATGATCCCCCGAGTAAAGGTAACTAATGAAGAAGCTTTTCAGCTTTTAAACGCCTTAAAATTAAAAGTCGAACCTTTCAGAGATTCCATGATAGTTTTCAAGAAATGCGCACAATACGGTTTTTTAGCGTATCAAAATTTCCCCTTTTCTTTTGTAGGTTTTTTCCCAAACACAGCTAAATTGAAAGGGGAAAACCCCTTTTTTAAAAGGGGAAAAGGTAAAAAGAGTGATGGGAAATTTATCGACCATACAACCTTTTCCCCAATTGGGGGGAAAAAAATTATTGAAAATTTTTTGCACATGGTTAAATAAAGTGGATGATCTAAAAGGTTTAAGTAAAACCCAACATGGTTTTGGGAAAAGGATCAACGAAATGCCTTCTGGATTTACAGATTTTATCTAAAAAGGTGAAAAGCGGAATGGTAAGGGTTTGGAGCTGTTTTTTTTGTCTTGGGAAAACTTTGTTTCAGTACCTTTTTTACCTTTTTTAATAAAACTAAAAACCGGATAACATAAGTCCTTATTTTTTTATCAATATTAGGGGATTATTTTTTAAAAAGAAAATTTTTAAATAATCTTGCAAATATAGTTCAAAGATAAATTTTTTTTGTGGGTACCAAAAGGATCAATTTGGGGCCCCCTTTTATTTATTCTTTAAAGAGATATATTACTAAATGGGGGGAACATTTTTTTATAGCGAGACTTGGTTTTTTTTAGAAGGTTGGATGTTGAAAGATCGTAAGACGTTTTCAGAAGTTTTAAAGAGGATGGATGATTGGTTAAAAATCAGGGCTTGTATTAATTTTGTAAAAAAAATTTATGATTTTTCATAGGCAATGATAGAAGATGAATGATACATTGACGTTGAATTGTAAAGGTAAGCTAATTTCAGAGTATTGAATTTAAAAATCTTGGGGTTTTTTAGATTGTAATTTTTAAAAATTTTTAAAAACATTTTGAATATGTATGCAATAAAAATCTCAAATAGGGTTTTAATAGAATAAGAGGTTTTTACAAGAGAATGTTAAAAATTACTTGTAGATTTTATATCACTCTATTTTTGATTTTTGTTTTGGGTTTGGGCATAAGACCCTTTTACCGAATATGTTGTACTTCAGAAGAGAATTGACCACTGTTTTATTCAATTCCCATAAAACCAAAATTTTCAATCGATTGCTTTACGATTTAGGAAAAAATGAAATAAGCGTATGGTAAATACATACAAAGTATTAAAAGGATGTATTCAGGTATTTTACCCCAAATTTTCAATTTTTTGATCGTGATAGAAATTTATTCTAATGAACTCTTTTAAAATTCTAAAATTTAAAATTTTAATCATTAAAAAAGTCATTTTTGTACAGAGGGGTTCCTTTTTGGAAAATTTAATTTAGATTTAGAAGCCCCTTTTTCTAGTAGGAAAAGAAATTTAAAAATAAAATTAAGCAATGATAATGAATCGAAGAAAAAGAAGAATTTATTTTATATTTTTTTGTGGGCATTGTCATGTGTTTTTGTAATTTAAATTTTTTTCATATGTTTTTATTTTTTGATTTTTCTGTTCTCTTTTTTGTTTATTTTGCTTTGATTTTGATGATTTAAAGTATTTTCAATGATATTTTTTTGCCTAGATTTTTGGTTGCCGCCATGGGGGGAAAATTGCAACTTGAGTTGGTGCCGTACATTCTGTGATCAGGTTTTTGACTTTAACAAATTTTTAAAAAATTTTTAAATTTTGATAAATTATATATTAAAAATCAAGATCTTTTGTACTAAAAATTTTTATCAAGATTTGAACAAAAGAATGATGTTTAACACAAGAAAGAAGATTCGCGTTTGATGGTTTTTCCGCGAAAAATTGGTTACTCCCTGATTTGCTGTTTGATTTTTGGCAAACCCCTATTCGTTTGAGTGGATCGCAAAAATCAGTTTTTTTTTTCGTTTTCTTTTTTTAAAGTTTTTTTTTTTTTTTTCTTTTTTTCTTTCTTTCTTTTTTTTTTTTTTTTTTTTTTCTTTTTTTTTTTTTTTTTTTTATTTTCTTTTTCTTTTCTTTTTTCTTTTCTTTTAATTCCCCCCCCCTTTTTTTATATATTTGATTCATTTATAAATTGCATTAATACCTTTTTATTTTTATAAATTTTTTGAGTATTTTAATTTCATTGTTGTAATTTTACTATTTCAAATATTTTTCTTAAAGTATTCATTGTTGTTCTGCACTTGTAATTAGATTTTTTTAGTTTTTCCCCCTTTGTAAATCGTTTTTTTAAATGAATAGGAAACTTAAAAAAATAAATAAATAAATAAATAAAAAAACTTGAGCAAGTTTATACAAAAAAATGTTGTGCTGCATAGGGTTTGGGTGGCTTTTAAAAAAGTAATGTAATATAATTTTACTAGTCCTATAGCCAAATGGAACTTTAGACCTACCTGTTGTATCATAAATATTTTCTACATTGGGCCCCAGCCAGGGGCGGTTTTTGATTTGTTTTATGAGGTATAATGACACCTTTTTTCCCTTCCCCACAAAAAAAAAATTTTTAAATGTCCGCCCTTTTTTTACGTATCGCACTTTCCCGCCTAACTCTGTTTTACCGTAAAAAAGTGCAGTAACTAAGGTTTTTGTTATTATATGCCAAGTGTTTTAAAGGGTTTTTTTAAAAACCTTTTTTTGGGAAACTTCCCAAAAAACTTTTTAACTTTTTTTTCAAAAGAGAATCATTCTATAACCAATGTCCATGTAAAAATGACATTGTAGCCCCCCCCGTTGGTCAGAACGCGGGGCCCACGTATTTGAGTTGCATAGTAGGCAGTAGGGAGTATAGGCGTATAACATCCTTAAAGTGATTTTTTAGCATGTTTCAACCATTTTTTCACCAAGAAGAAAAATCGTACCCCAAAAAAATTTGGCATGTGTTTTTAGGTCCCAAATCCCCCGGGTTGTGATAGTTTTCAGTTTACACAGTTACAGACAGCTGGTAAAACCTCGAAACACCCCAACTCGCTTTGGGTATAAGGTGCTTGAGTGTGTAGCGCACCCCGGTTGGCGCGGGCCCCAACGGGGACCCGATATTTTACTTAAAAAGAGGTTTTTACTGGGATTTTAAAATAAACTCATCGCTGCAAAAACTGAAAATTTTAAAAAAATTATTGACCCCAAAAGGGACATTCTGCATTTATAAATCAATCGGTCGTCAAAATCCATAAGATAATTTTTTTAAAATTTTTGTATTAGAATATGTAGTATAAGCGTTCTTTCATCAAACAATGCAGAGGTTTTTAAAATGCACCATTAATGAATAAAAACCACTACTTATAAGGAGTAAAATAATTACAAATAAGAAGGTTATAAAAAAAATCGGGATAAAACCCCCTTACACTAGTAGGGAACCAAACCCAACAGAAGACTTTACCCCGAGGGGTTCTTAGAGTGATTTTGAACAAATTAAAATTTGATAGAATAAAGGGGAAAAAAACGATATACAGCTCAATCGAACTGCATCGGCAAAAGAAATCTGTACTCACATTTTCATGTCATTCCCCTTACAATAATTTTTTTTTTTTGCTCTCAGTTTTTTATTTTGTATGCATATATTTTATTGTTTTCTGCTCTTTTAAATTATTTTGCATACAAAAATACCCCATTTTTTTTGTTTTTTAAAGGAGTTTTAGAGCATTTTTGACCCAAAGTGTAACAAATTATAAATGATTAAGTCCCATACACATACAATTGAAATTTGAGTAGACCTTCGAAATCTCGAACTTAGTCCCCGCCCGTTTTGGGATAACGAAAAATATTTTCCTGAATATCGTACTTTTACAAATTGGTTCGTATTGAATGCGATATTTTCTTGATATTTGGGACGATTCCGACCAAACGGGTGGGGCTACAACGTTCATATTTACATGGGCATTGAGGTGATGGTGATGTAGTAACTTTTGAAAGAAAAGGTTGACAAAGTTAGCCAGAATGTATAGAAATAAAGGTTTTAATATAAGTTTTTCAGGTGTATAATTGAGCGAGCGAAGCGAGCGTCTCCACTTGACTCTTATGGCTCGAATGTCTGTTTTTTTTTGTTTTTTTTCTGTTACTGCTTCGATACAGGTCGCACCGTTTCTCTGATCGTCCTGAAATTTTGCACACATGTACATACCACCTAGGCGGGTTGCTGTATAGTTTTGTGGCAAAATCGTTAAAAAGTTAAAAGTTACATTAAGTTAATCGAAAGTTTTTTTTCAAACTAAACGGCGACAAAATCTGAGGTGGCCAAATCATTTAGAATGTCCGTCCGATCACGAATATGTTATTTTTATTTTGATCCGATAAGTAGTGTAGATGGAAATTACATTAAAAAAGTCCCGTTACCATGGCAACGGAAAGTCACACAGCTTTTGGCTCATGATAGCGGTCAAACGGAGGCTCGGATCGAATTGAAATTTTGACCATCCGCAAGTTTCGTTCCCGATTGAATGCCATTAGTTTTGTGGCAAATCGTTCAAAAGTTATAAAGTTACATTAAAGTTAACCTTAAGTTTTTTTAAACTAAACGGCGACAAAATCTGAGGTAGCCAATCATTTAGAATGTCCTTTCGGTCACGAATATGTTATTTTTATTTTTATCCGATAAGTAGTGTCGATAGAAATTACATTTTAACAAAAGTAACGTTACCATGGCAACGAAAAGTCGTACAAGAATTCTGGTCACTATGTATCGCCACCTAGAAGAAATCAAGAGTAAAATAGTTTCCTAAAGAAATGATGTCAAGGTCCTCTAGATGGCGGTGGATTTTATCCATTCTCTCCTATTTTACAATTTTCAACTAAATCGGCCTGTAACATTATGGGAATATCGTACTCGGGTCGTGTTGCACGTACCGGTGCTCGCTCAACAACGCGTCCAACTGAGCGTTTTCCTAGTAATTAACACATAACTATGGAAACTTAACAACAATCACCTACAATGCGTACAACAATCAAGTCTTTGGCCATCGAGATATTTACATACTATTGTTCATTGGTTATACCATAGCACAATAATACTACTGTTATACAATTGATCTTATGTAACAAAAAAATAACTTTGCAATGGAACTTGAAAAAGTTAATGATATCGCAACGCATGGCATACAAAAACCTTGGTAATCATTCGACGAAATAGTCAACCAAAAAAGCTCATCCAACTACGCGACTCGATAAAGCATTCGCGAAGCGGACTATAGTTAAAATATTATATTTACTGAGGTACTGAGGTTTACAACTCCAGGTTGTCGCAAGTTCACTTTTATGATCTTACCTTGTTGGATGAGCGAAGCGAAGACTTCAATTTCACTGACCCCCAAAAAATTTAGCTCGGGTGTTTTTTTTTGTTTTTTGTTTTTTTTTTTTTGTTTTTCTGTCTGTTTGTTAACTCTCTACCAGGCAAGCGGCATATCCGATCTTGATGAAAATTTGAGGGGACCTTCGAAATCTCTGAACTTAGAGGTGTATTGTTTTTGGGTACAATCGAAGAAATATTTCTCATGAATATCGTACTTTTACGATTTTTTTCGATTTTTAGTGCGATATTTTCGTGACATTTGGGCCGATTCTGACCAAACGGGTGGGGTTACAACGTTCATATTATACATGGACATTAAGGTTATTGTGATGTAGTACCTTTTGAAAGAAAAAGTTGAAAAAGTTAGCCGGAATTCATAGAAATAAAGCTTTTAATATAAGTTTTTTTGATTTGTATGCGATATTTTCGTGCCATTTGGGCCAATTCTGACCAAACGGGTGGGGCTACAACGTTCAATATTATACATGGACATTAAGGTTATGGTGATAAAGTACCTTTTGAAAGAAAAAGTTGACAAAGTTACCCAGAATCCATAGAAATAAAGCTTTTATTATAAGTTTTTAACGGTAAATAATAACAAATGACAAGTAACAATAGAAACTTGACAACAATCACCTACAATGCGTGGGAAGCAAAACAAAGCAACAAAGCACTCGCAAAAGTAAAGATATCCACGCAGACTAAAAACTTTTAAAAAAAAGCTCATCCATCAACGCGGTGGGACTTGAGCGTTTTCCTAGTTTAGTATTTATGTTACCCTGTGTATCTCGGTACTTTTCGCCCCATATTTTCCGTCCCTTATCTTTTCCACTCTGTCACTTCCTCTTACTCTTCCCATATCTCTTCCACATCAAGTCTAGTTCCATCTAAGATCTGTCCCTTGGTATTTATGCCTCCTCAAATTGCACGCTGCGCTGCCCTGTACTATGTATCTTCAATTGTTACACAATGATTAAATAAATTCCCTTTCCTCTCATTTGCGGCACGGTTTTAATGCACGCGCAAATCATTAATGTAATTCTCCTAATGAGAATTAAATAAAACCACGTGAATATCAACTCGGGATTAACTTCCATGAATACGCTCGGTAATTAGATTGCAACGTCTTCGAGATAACATTTCCAAGTATAAAGCTTTTCAATTATTTACCGCGACGTTCCGGAGTCGTCGTCATGGAAAACACGAAATACAATCTCCCTAAAAGATCTCTACGATGAGGGAGAAAGTAGAATATAACTTGTAGTCGGCGTCGCGGTTTACAAAACCCACCAATAAGAACGAGAGATTAAATTTTGAACTGAGAAGTTTAATAATTTTCGACAATTTTTTCATATGCGAATCGTTACTATTACTCATTTATGCATAGCACGTCAAATATTGTCGGTATATTTTTGTCTGACAGAGATTCGTTTTTTCTCTGCGTTGTAAAGAATCTCAGTAGAGTGAAAATGTGAAACATTTTACAAAAAGTTATTTTAAATTGAACAGGTTTTTGCTGTACTTTAAGCAATTTGATTGAAGGTTTGCTTTTATAAAGCACCCATTAAAATATTTAGTATTTACTCTGAGGTACACCTTTAAAGAGTTTCTACCAGATGGAAATAGTTCGTATTATGTTACAGTAGTGTACCTTGAACCTTGATACAATAGAATACGAATACAAATATTAAATTAAGCGTTTTATCGCCAAAACTTTTAATATGTAGGATAACGAATTGGTCAATTGGATAGAAATGTATGCAAATTGCAAACCAATTCATACTAAGAACTTCCCACTATTGGTTTTTAATTACTTTCTTTTGGAAGTATTTTCCTTTTGAACAAATTGGTTCGATTTAAATTGAGACCAATCATTTAAAGGGCAGGTAAAATTTGCGATATTTAACAATCTAAAAAATTACTCTTTAAATTAAAAGAGAATTGCAATAGCGCATTCGGCAGTCCTTAACAAAACGGAGATCATCGACAGTCTGTTTTATCGAAATTCTACAGATCTAAACTGGTCAAATAACTCGTTGTTTTATAACCGCTCTATTAGTTTGGCCAAAACCGTACATTAATACTATTTTTTAAATTGTCTGTTATGTGAAATTTGACGAACATGCTTAAATTATAATGTTATGCTTATTTGAATTGGCTCTATCCGCTTACTAAATTAATATTAATGATTCGTAATTTGTGTACATTTACTTCTATTGTGTCAGTTACGGGTTCTTCGTTTCTCTCAAGTAAGGATACTTTTCTGTGATATAAGTACTGTAGCTATTTTACAAAGAAATGTAATTTTACTTGGGTATTTGTTAATTAAAGTAACCAACGTCACTTTTTTCTCCGCCCTCGGGTATTACACGGCGTTTTTTTAATTGTTTACTAATTTATTTTTCCATACAGAACAAAGTTCCAGTGCTTCATGGAATTGATAAATGTATACTTGCGATTGACAATGATGAGATACTGGCATGGATTTAATGATTTAAAGTCCAGTCGCTCTGTACAGACACAGGTCCAAATGTTTCGGGTCGGGATTTGGAGTGAGGGCTCGTAGTCAAGCTCTCCGAGGAGTGTTTGCAGATCAGATAGAATATCGATTGTTATTATGACTTTCTTCATACATGATACGTTTTTAAGAGCATCTCAACAAAACTTGTAGAAAAATTAAATCAACAAACTCCGTTACTCCGTTATTTACCCACACATAAACTGTCAACCTTTCATTATCAAAATAATCCTTGTTATTTGTTTCCAGCTTTACCATATCGTTCTTAATCCGCAATCTACCAAGTTTATGCATTGTACACACTTCAATGCCTGAGTTTGCGCCAAAACAGACACACGAACTAAAATAACCAGTTCGTATCATCTCGTGATGGATAGGATCTTGTTTTTGTTGCTGTGTGGCGGCAAGTTGCTGCCAAAGTGTGTCTGCCATGTTTAACTTGGTTAGTCGTCGTATCCGGCTCTGTGCCACCGTGGCACTTCGTTAGTATATCTTATTGCCTTGCAACGCAGTAAATCTACCCTTGCCAAATCTGTCCTTTAGCCACCCTCCCCCCCCCCCGCGATCTTTACCACCACCCCTTTCAAGGAAATACGATTCGCCAACAACGATCTCTACAACTAATTTACTTTTAAATTTCTCTCCGTCGCTTTCTTCAACCACAAGATTATCTTATTTCTTACACGTTCGCTTTCTTTTTCCTTCCTGGCTTTTTCCTTGATTATTTCCTGTGACTCTTATTCTTTACGGCAAATGTTGTATTGTAAGTTACGTAGAGTTTCTTGTATCGCTATACGATGTAATATGGGAGAGACGCCGAAAAATACAGAGTGATGAGGGCGAGGAGAAATCTTTGGTGAAAGTTATACCAGTTTGGGAGACCACTTACTCGTGTTTGTCCGAAAGACTCGGAGGAATTTGATACGTGGGACCAAGACTTGCGTCACATCAACAATACGTACACATAAACAGTGTGTGGGTTTAGCTCTATACATTGAACCACTCGCAAGCGGACAATAATAGAAACCATCATAACATCAAAATAATGATGTATTGAATTATTTGTAAACACTGTTAAATTATTATGGAAACATTTATATTCTTAGGGCATATCATAATTGAATATACATTTCTAATCAATAAAGAAAAACACTCGGGTTTCTTATACATGTTGAGCAGTGCACAAAATGTCTAACTGATAAGTTAGAACGAAACCTATTATAATGAAAATTTGTAAACACAATAACTTGCCGAAAATACAAATTTTAATTATCATACGAATTCAATGAAATGTCCTTATAGATTGTCAAGTTCAAATAATTGTTGTTGAAAACTTTGATTACTTACAATTTTACTAAATGTCGAGCTTGAGAACAGTTTTCTGAACATGTGTTAAAAGTTTTTCTGTGCGTGCTTGCAGCGTATTTTATCTGCTAAAAATGGAGGTAAAATTGTCTTAAAACTCGCCTACACCACATAAAAAAGTTTGTAAATGATTGAACGAGGTGAAATTGAATTTATAAGGAAATGTGATGAATAAAAAAATGAGTTCAAGATTTTTCGGTTTCTCATCGTGTTAACATTTATACTTTAAAAAGCATTCGGCAGTAGTTTTCCACAACTCCCTATAGGATCACAACGCAATAAAACTATCCATAAATTACACGCTATAGCTAGCACATTGGTTTGGACATTTAATTCATTTTACTACATTACTATTTCGGAAAGGTATAGCGAAACATTGCTTTTTAGAGATGCGTGTAAGCCCATCTTTCTACTGTATGCTCTATTGATGGGGTATACGCTTGTAACATCACGGCTACAATGGCAGGGCAACAGAGAGCCATACTAGTAAATCTTCACGGCCATCCAATATCCTATTGTAGCCCGCAAGCTATCGGACACACGACCCATAATAAAGAGCGCTGATTTTAAAATCAATAGAAACCCACGAGAATAGCAGTTCGGCTCGTAGACCACTTGTCAAAAACGAACAAATCGTCAAGTTATTTCTAGTCGAAATGTTGTGACATAAAGTATGATTTAGAAATGTTTTTCTGGAGGCTACAAGTCGGGAAGTGAGCTACAGCAATATAGAGAAAGAGGACAGATCGGAACTTATATTCGACAATATCCTGTGCAACTGTTAACGGGCTATAGAGCGTGTGCATACAAAGATAACGAACCGAAGATAACAGTGTATTCTAATTTCTGGTCGAGGTTGACACCATGTATCCAATGTTTATTTTATACAAACAATCATTTGACAGCCCTATGTACGACTGAACCAAGCTGGATGTCACAATCAAATTAGCAAGGGAACGCCACTAATTGAGCTGATAATGAACGATCGTATTGCCCGAACTACGTCTATACATTGAACTACTTGATGATTTGATTTGTATTGCTTATCGTCTCAATATTAATGCACTAAAGAAAGCTTTTGAGACGATGAGTGGTGACAGATGAAGATGACGTATGAACAGAAGAGAGGAGGGGAAACCCGGTACCGGCACGTAGCCTACTCCTTTCGAAAAGTACCAAGGGTTCCAATGGCTTTACGTCCCATACAAAATGACGGTGTAACCTTTAGTCATTTAGGTTCCTCCACTAGCCCTGACTGCCAAGCAGACGTCGAAGAGATCGAAGCCGTCACACTAGCTCTCGAACCCTCCGTCTGCTCTAACCAGCGGTAAAAGTGCGTTTCAGGGCAGAGCGTTCACCCACTCTCCCCCTGACCACGCCCGAGGTTGCTTAGCTTAGGTGTTTAAATGGGAACTGGCTTAGCGACCGCAACTAAACCGCTGGCTATTCTTCATGATGAACATAATGATCATGATTAATGTATATATTACTATAATAATATAACTAGGAGGAAAATAATAACAAGAAAAACGCCAAAGTCGTTATTAGACGAGTGAGTGAGCCATGTGTTGAGAACCCGGAAACATTCCCTTTCCTCCTCCTACCTAAGGCCTCCCTAGCCTATCATAGGCCAGAGTGGCGCATTATGAACTTACAGTTGACGCGCCCTTATACCATGTCAAAACCCTATCATGCATATGCCTACCTTATACATCAATCAACTTAAATGCAAATGTTCCCGGGTACTCAAACACATGATTCGCTCACTCGTCTAACAACGACTTTGGCGTTTTCCCAGTCTAGTTGGCTAAGGCGCCGTTATACTCGAAATGTGGGAGACCTGGGTTTAGGTCGGGAAAGATTTTGTAATTTCTGGATTGTATTATAAAATTTATTAAACATGTTTTGAAATGCATATAACGCAGTGTAGTCCATCATCTGTGAAAACATAAACATGGAAAACATAGCCAGTACGAAATACGTGTAAAGATTGCAATGTTTATTAAATCTCCCAGCTCTATTAATTGGTGGTTCCTTGAGCGTGCAAGATTCGATACACCTCGGTCACTGTTTGTTATTTTCATACCCGGGAAAAATATCAAAAAAAAAGTATTTTTTCAAAAAAAAAACCATTGTCGTTAAAAAATTTCCCTACGAATAAGCACCCCTATTTTTCTTTTTTTTTCTTTTAGGTTTAAATCGAATAGATCTAGCTGATTTCATAGCATTCTCAGTAAATGTACCGGATTGGGTTTTAAAATTTCAGGCAATCTTTTTAGCGTTTCCCTGATTTTCGATGTACCAGACCCACAGCCCCAAAAAATTAGGGAAGCGCCGTTGATTGAATGGAGACCTCATTTCGCTTCCCCCCCCTGTAAATTTTTTTTAAATTTTTTTTACTTAAAATTAATAGTAGTCTAATATTTTATATCAAAAAAATTTAATAATTAAATTAAGATTTTTGACAAAATAAAATTTTAAAATAAATATAACTTTTTTTTTAGTTTCAATTAGAAATTTTTTAAAACCTTTAGTGGAAAAAACTCTTTATTTTTATTGAAAAAAAACAAAGTTCGGAAATTACTAAAACTTTTTCCGTTCATTTTTTATAAAAAAAAAAAAAAAAAAATTTCAAAAATAAAAAACAACAAAGAAAAATACCCAAAGGTAGAAAAATTTTAAATTTCACTTGTGAATAAGGGACCCAGGAAATGATCAACCGCAGACAAAAAACAAAAAGAACGGTTCACCAAAGGATTCCCCATATTCCTTTTATAAAGGTCTTTCGAGCTATTCGACTCTTGGATAAAAATTTAAAAATTCAAAAATCTTTTAAATCAAACAACTAAAAGCCACCCTTTCAAAAAAACTAAATCTTAAATGGGCCCAAATTTTAACACGGGTTGCGTTTTGAGATTTCCTTTTGGGAAAAAGTTTATGCCGTATAATAGGGGAAAAAGGCTTTCCATAATATTCGAGTAACGAACATAAAAACATTTTAGAATAGTGGCTGTTTTTTATGCATCGAAACGGTAAAAAACAAAATGGGGCAAAGTTCTAATTCCCACTTTTTACAATTCGGCGTTTTTTAAAGACCCCTTTTGGAAAAAAGGAAATTGAAAAAGGCACACTAAACATTAAAATACACTTGTATAAGCCAGCCGAGTAACTATTTTTCCTTTGTGGGCCTTTAGTAAATACTAAAAAGAGCCTTTTTTTTAATCACCTTTATTTTTTAACTTCCATGGTGAGAAAGTTTTAAAATTTTTTTTTCCCCTTTGGTTACTGCCTTTGTTTTGGTATACTTTTTTTTAATATGAATGTTGATTTTTCAAAAAAAACCCACGCGGAAATAGTTTCAGTTTTTTCCAAATTTTTTTTTACAATAAAATGAAGAGTTATTTTTTCCCCTAAAATTTAATAATATAAAAAGTTTTAGTTTTAAAAAACGGTCAAAATAAGAATGTTTGTAATCTAGAACCACCCGGGACCTCCACCAAAAGTCATTTTTATAATTTTTTTGATTTTTTTCATCTAAAGCATAAGAAATGTACGGATAAAGAATTGGTAGTGCTCGTTTTTTGTTTTACACAATTTTTTTTCTCAAAGGTTTTTTCTATATAGTTGTAAAAAAAATTTTAAAATTTTATTTTCTTTTGGGTTTTTCTATCCAATTCGTTTTTTAAAACCCAAAGAACAAAGGGAAAACAAAAATTAAGCTGCACTAATTAATTTAACAAAAAAAAATAAAAAGCAATTTTTTGAAAGAAGTGAAACAGTAGTACTCTGTATTTTTACCGATACCCTTTTTTTCACAAATCCCATAAACAAAAATTTTGTTTTAGTTTAAAATTTCATTAAAAAAAACAAATAAAACTAATGTTTTTTAGAAAATTTAAAAACAGTTCCACATCAGGAAAAAAACATTAAAAGCTAATTTAAAAAAATTCTTAATACAAAGTTGAAAATCTTTACTTTTTAAAATCACGACCGTTTAATTCAAAAAAGGTTTTTTTGGGGGGGTTTTAAAAAAACCCCTTTTAAAGGGCCCCCTTGGTTTTTTTTTTTAAAAAATTTTTTTTTTTTTTTAAAAAACAAAATAAAAGGAGGTTTTTAAAGGAAAAAAAAAATTTTTGGGGGGAGGGAAATTTTTTGGCCCCCAAAAACCCTTCCGGGCCCCCTTCCTAACCCTTTTTTTAAAATTACCCCCCAAAATTTTTTTTAAAAACCCCCAAAAAAAACCCTTAAAAAAAAAAATTTTTTTCCCCCCTTTTTTTTAAAAAAAAAACCCCTTTTTTAAAACCCTTTTTTTTTCCCCTTTTTTTGGGGGGTTTTTAATTTTTTTTGGGCCGGGGGTTTTTTTTTTTTAAAAATGTTTTTGTTTTTTAAAAAAAAAAAAAAATTTTTGTTTAAATTTTTTAAAAAAAAGGGAAAAAAAAAAAAAAAGAAAAACCCTTAAAAAAACCCCTTTTTTAAAACCCCTTTTTTTTTTTTCCCCCCCCAACCCCAAAAACATTTTTAATTTTTTTTTAAAAAAAAATTTTAAAAAAAATTTTTAAAAAAAAAACCCCCCGGGTTTTTTTTTTTTTTTCCCTTTTTTTTTTTTTTTTTTTTTTTTTTTTAAAAAAAATTTTTCCCAATTTTTTAAAAATTTTTGGGGGTTTAAAACCCCAAAAAAACCCCCAAAAACCCCAAAAAAAAAAAAACCCCCCCTTTTTTAAATTTTTTTTTTTTAAAAAAATTTCCCCTTTTTTTTTTCCCAATTTTTAAAATTTTTTTTTAAAAATTTTTTTTTGGAAAAAATTTTTTTCCTTAATAAAAATTTTTTTAAAAAAAAAATTTTTTTAAAATTTTTTTTTCCGTTCTTTTTTTTTAAAAAAAAAAAAAAAACTTTTTTCAAAAAAAAAAAAAAAAAAAATTTTTTAAATTTGATTTTTTTTTTAAAAAAGGGGGGTTTTTTAAGGTTAAAAAAAATTTTAAAAGGAAGGGTTTTTAAAAAAAAAATTTTTTTTGGTTTAAAAAAAAAAAGGGGGAAAAAAAAATTTTCCCCTTTTTAAAAAATTTTTTTTCCATTTAAAAAAAAAATTTTTTAAAAAAAATTAAAAGGGTTTTTTTTTTTTAAAAATTTTTAAACTTTCCCTTTTTAAAAAAAAAAAAATTTTTTTTTTTTTTTTTTTAAAAAAAAAAAAAACCCCCCGGGAAAAAAAAAAATTTTTTAAGGGAAAAAAAATTTAACAAAAAAAACCCCAAAAAAAAAGGGGGGTTTTTCCCGGCCCTTTTTTTTTGAAAAAACCCCAAAAAAAAAAATTTTTTTTTAAAATCCCTTTTTTTTTAAAAATTTTTAAAAAAAAAAGCCCTTTTGGAAAAACCAAAAATTTTTTTTTAAAAAATTTTAAAAATTTTTTTTTTGGTTTTTTTTTAAAAAACAAAAAAAAAAAATTTTTTTTAAAAAAAACCCCCCTTTTTTTTTAAAAAATTTTTCCCGGGGTTTTTTTTTGGGGGGGCCCAAAAAAAAATTTGGGAAAACCCCTTTTTTAAAAAAAAAAAAGGGGAAAATTTTTTTTGGGGGCCCCCCAAAAAAATTTTTTTTTCTTTTAATTTTAATTTTTTTTTCCCCAAATAAAAAAAAAAAAAAATTTTAAAATTCAAAATTTTTAAAAAAAAAATTTTTTTTTTTTTGGTTTTTTTTAAAAAAATTTCCCACATTTGAATTTTTTTTTAAAAAAACCAAAAAAAAAAAAAAAAAAAAAAATCCCCCTTTTTTAAAAAATTTTCCCTTTTTTTTTGGGGGGGGGTTTTACTTTTTTTTTTTTTCCCCTTTTTTTTTTTTTAAAAAATTTTTTTTTTTTTTTTTTTAAAAAAAAATTTTTTTAAAAACCTTTTTTCAAAATTTTTCCCTTTTTTTTTTTTTTTTAAAAATTTTAAAACCAATTTTAAAATTTTTTTCCCCCTTTTTTTAAATTTTCCCCAAAAAAAAAACCCAAAAAATAAACCACAATTTTTTAAAAGGGGTTTTTTAAACTTTTTTTTTTAAAAAAACCCGGGGGGTTTAAAAAATTTAAAAGGCCCCCCAAAAAATTTAAACCCAAAATTTTTCCAAAAAAAGGGAAAAAAACCCAAAAAAAAAAAAAAAAAAGGTTTTTTTAAAAAAATTTTTTTAATTTTTTCCCCCCCCCCGGGCCCCTTAAAAAAAATTTTTTAAAAAATTTTTTTTTGGGAAAACTTTTTTTTTTTTTTTCCCCCCCCTTTTTTTTTTGTCCTTTTTTCCCCCCCCCAAAAATTTAAATAAAAAAAAAAAAAAAAGGGGGGAAATTAAAAAACTAAAATTAAATTTCCCGGGGGGCCCAAAAAAAATTTTTTTAAAAAAATTTTTTTTTTTTTTTTTTTTCCCAAAAAGGGGCCTTTTGGGGGAAAAAAAGGGGGGTTTTCCCAAAAATTTTGGGGGGTTTTTTTTTAAAAAAAAAAAAAATTTTTTAAAAATTTAAAAAAAATTTTTTTAAATTTTTTTGTTTTTTAAAAACCAAAAAAAAAAAGGGGGGAAAAAAAATTTTGGCCAAAAATTTTTAAAAATTTTAAAAAAAAAAAAAAGGGCCCCCTTTTGGAAAAATTTTTTTAAAAATTTTAAAAAAATTTTTTAAAAAAAAAAAAAAAAAAAAAATTTTAAAAAAAAACCCCAAATTTTTTTAAACCAAAAAAATTTTTTTTTTTTCCCCCCCAAAAACAAAATTTTTTTTTTGGGGGGGGAAAAAAAAAAAAGGGGGTTAAAAAAAAAAATTTTTTGGGGGTTTTTTTTTAAAAAAAAAAAAATTTTTTTAAATTTAAAAAAAAACCTTACAAAAAAAAATTTTTTTTTTTCCAAAAATTTTCCCCCAAAAAATTTTTTTTTAAAAATTTTAAAAAAAATTTTTTTAAAATTTGTTTTTAAAACCCCCTTTTGGAAAAAAGTTTTTTTTTTTTTTTTTTCCCCCCCAAAAATTTAAAAAAAATTTTTCCCTTTTTTTTTGGGGGGTTGGAAAACCAAAAAAATTTTTTTTTCCCCCCAAAAAAAATTTTGCCTTTTTTTTTTTTAAAATTTTTTTAAAAAAAAAAATTTTTTTTTCCCCCCCTTTTAAAAAAAAATTTTTTTTCCCCCCCCCCCTTTCCCCAAAAAAACCCCCCCCCCCTTTTTTTTTAAAATTGAAAAAAAACCTTTTTTTTTTTTCCCCCAAAAAAAACCTTTTTTTTTTGGGTTTCCTTTTAAAAAAAACCAAAAATTTTTTTAAAATTTTTCCTTGGGTTTTTTTAAAAATTTTTGGAAAAACAAAAATTTAAAACCCAAATTTTGGGGGGGTTTTTTTTTTTTTTCCCCCCCCCTTTTTTTCCCCCTTTTTTTTTTTTAAATTTTTTTTTAAAAAAAGGGTTAACTTTTTAAAGAAAAATTTAAAAAAAAAATTTTTAAAAAGGGGCCAATTCCCCCCAAAAAAAAAAATTTTTTAATTAAAAAAAAATTTTTTTTTTTTTAAAAAAAAATTTTTTTAAAAAAAAATTTTTAAATTTTTTTAAAAAAAAACCCCCCCAAAAAATTTTTTTAATTTAAAAAATTTTGGCCCAATTTTTTTGGGGAAAAAAATTTTTTTTAAAAAAATTTTTTGGGAAAATTTTTTAAAAAAAAAATTTTTAAAAAAAGAAAAATTTTGGCCTAAAAAATTTTTTCTTTTTTAAAAAGGGGGTTTTTCCCTTTTTTAAGAAAAATTTTAAAGGGGGGGGGGTTAAAAAAAAAAAAAAAAAAAACCCCTTTTCCCAAAAATTTTTTTTTTTTTAATTTTTTTTGAAAAAAAAAAAGGGGGGTTTTTTTTAAAAAAAAATTTTTGGGAAAAAAAATCCAAAAAAGGGGGAAAAAACCCCAAACCTTTTTAAATTTTTTGGGTTTTTTTTTTTTTTAAAAAAAAAAATTTTTTTTTGGAAAAATTAAAAAATTTTTTTTTTTTTGGGGGGTTTTGGGGAATTCCCCGGGGGAAAAAAACCCTTTTTTTTTAGAAAAACCCCAAAACCAAATTATTTTTTTTTTTTTAAAAATTGGGTTTTTTTTTTAAAAAACCCTTTTTTAAAAAAAAGGTTCCAAATTTTTCCCGGAAAAAAAATTTTTTTTTCCCCTTTTTTGGGGAAAAACCCCCCCCCCCCAAAAAAAAGGGGGGTTTGGGGAAAAATTTTTTTTAAAATTTTTTTAAATGTTTTTGGTTTTTAAAAACCCCTTTTTTTTTTTTTTGGGAAAGGGGGGGCCCTTTTTCCCCCCCCCCTAAAAAAATCCCCCCTTTTGAAAATTTTTTAAAGGGGGGGGTTCTTTTTGGGGGGGGTTTTTAAAGGTTTTTAAAATTTAAAAATTTTTTTTTTTTTTTTTTTTTTTTTTTTTTCCCTTTTTCCCCTTTTTTCATTTTTCCCTTTTTTTCCTTTTTTTTTTCCCCCCTTTTTGTTTTTTTTTTTTTTTTTTTTTAAAAATTTAAAAAATTTTTTTTGGAAAAAATTTTTTTTTTTGGGAAAATTTTTTTTTTTTTTTGGAAAAAATTTTAAAAAAAAATTTTTAAATTTTTAAAAAATAAAAAAAAAAAATTTTTAAAAAAACCAAAAAAAGGAAACCTTAAAAAGGTGTTTTAAGAAAATTAATTATTTTTAAATTAAAAAATAGTTTTTTTTTGGGGGAATTAAAAAATTTTTTTTTTTTTTTTTTAAAAAAAAATTTTTTTTTTTTTTAAAAATTTTAAAAATTTTTAGGAAAAAAATTTTTTAAAAAGGGGGGGGTTTTTTTGGGGGGGGGGTTTTTTTAAATTTTCCCTTTTAAAAAAAAAAAAAAAATTTTTTAAAAAAAAAAGTTCTTTTTTATTTTTTTTTTTTAAAAATTTTTTTTTTTTAAATTTTTTTTTTTGGGAAAAATATCCCAAAAAAATTTTTTTTTTTTAAAAAAAAAAATTTTTAACAAAAATAAATTTTTAAATTTTTTTTTTTTTTTTTTTTTTTTTTTTTTTTAAATTTTTTTTTTTTTTTTTTTTTTTTTTTTTTTTTTTTTTTTTTTTTTTTTTTTGGGGTTTTTTTTTTCCCCTTTTTTTGGGTTTTTTTGGGGGTTTTTTTTAAACAATTTTTAAATTTAATTTTCCCCTTTTTAACCAAAAAAAAAAAAACCCCCTTTTAAATTTGGAAAAAAATTTTTCCCAAATTTTTTTTTAAAAAAAAGGGGGGTTTTTTTTTTTTTTTGGGGGGGGCCTTTTTTTTTAAAAAAAAAAAAAAAATTTTTAAAAAAAAAATTTCCAATTTTAAAAAAAAAAAACCCAAAAAAAAAAACCTTTTTTTCCAAAAAAAATTTTCCCTTTTTTTTTTAAATTTCCCCCTTTTTTTTTTTAAAATTTTTTTCCTTTTTTTTTTGGTTTGAAAAAAATTTTTTTTAAAAAAAAAAAAATTTTTTTAAAAAAATTTTTTTTTAAAAAAAAAATTTAAAAACCCCAAAAAACTTAAAAATTAAAATTTTTAAAAAAAAAAAAAATTTTTTAATTTTTGAAAAAAAAAAAAGGAAAAATTTGGGTTTTTAATTTTTTCCTTTTTTTTTTTCATTTCTTTTTATCAAATTATTAAATTTTTTTTAGATAAAATTATTTTTTATGTACATTATTGGCTATATTTTTATCAAAGATTTTTTCTTTTTTACAAATTATTCACTTTTTTTATTATAAAAAATTTATATATTTTTTCTATATCTATTTTTTGTGGTTGTTTTAAAATTTTTTTAATTTTTGTTATTTTATTGTTATTTTTAAAAATCTGTTTTTATAAAAGAAAGAAAGGAAATTTAAAATTAAAAATTGGGTAAAAACAATATTTCTGTAAATGAAAAGTGCAAATTTTAATAAAAATGTTCCGAAGGGGCCAATATTTTGTTTAGATAACAATAAAGTTTAAAATGAAAAAGTTTTTCAACTTTATTTAAGTGCGGCTATTCGGGAAAAATTTTAACTGAAATAAAATTTTAAAAAAGAAATTGGTGTTGCTCCAAATTTAAAATTTTAGAACGAAAAAAAAATTTCGAAATCATAAAAGGGGCCTCAATTTTAATTTGGGGATTGCCCCAAAAATTTATAAACCGGCCATTGAAAAATACGGGGTCCCGGTAAATTATCCGGGAAACATTAATTTTAAAATCTATATCATTTCCCCCTGTGGGAAAAACAGCATTTAATGCAATGGGGCCGTCTTAATTTTTCCCCAGTGAGGGCTTTTGAATATTTTTTTTTTTTTTTTTTATTAAAATTAAAATTTTTTTTTTTTTTTTTGGTAAAGGTTGGTCAAATTCCCTTTTTTAAAAAGGGTTGGATCTTTCAAAAGGTTTTTTGTCATATATCGTGTAAAATGGTAAAATTTTATAAACTATTTTTATTTCAAAATTTTTTTCGGGAAAATGCGCAAATTTTCATATATTTGAATAGCTCCTTTTGCTAAAAAAACAGTAAAGATAAAATTTAAAATTTTTAAATTTGATTTCAAATTTCTTATATTTATGGGTGGGTTTTTGAAACCACACAAATTTTTAACATTAAAAGGGAATTTGAGGGAAATGCCAAAAGAGGGAATTATAAAAAAATAATAATAAAGTACAATAAATTTTTACCCAAAAGAAAACGGGTTTTGTTAACCATGAATTAAAAATATGGGGGTTTTTGCGAATAATAAAAATTTTTATAACTGCTTTATAAAATTAACTAGAAAAATTGATTAGAACCCAGTGAGCGCAGCGAATGTAGTCTCCCAAAGGGAAGTCGAACGGGGGCCTTTGCGTGAAATTTTAATTTACTTTTTTTTTAATGTTTTTTAAAATGTATGTTTGTTTGTCCGGTCCCAAAGGCCCGAAAAAAAAAATAAATTTTAGCTGAAAAATTTTTAAACAACATCCGTGACCGGGGAAAAAAAGAATTTCTAACAAAAAAGACAAAAACCGTTTTCGAAATTTTAAAACCCAAAAAGATAAATTTTAAAAAAGGCTTAAAAGTGTATTTTTTTCAACGCTTATATTAAACTTCATGTGTGGTCTGTCTGTCTGTCTTTTTTTGTCTGTCTGTCCCGTCGTTCTGTCTGTCTGTCCCGGCTGTCTGTCTGTCCCGTCTGTCTGTCTGTCTGTCTGTCTGTCGGCGGCGGCGGTTTTTTGTTTTCCGCCCTTCCTGTCCTTTGGCGTTTTTTTTCCCTTCGTTTCCTTGTCTGCTGTCTTCCCGTTTCCCCTTTTCCTTTTCTGTCTTTTTAAATTTTTATTAATCGAATTTTTCCCCCATTTTCCCCGTCCGATCGGCCTTAAATTTTTTAACAAACGTATTCTTTTGACAATAGATGAAACAAAAAAACCCCGATTCACAAAAAATCAATTTTAAAATTTATGGGGAATTAATTAAAAAAAATTTTAAAGGAATTGAAGTTTAAATTCCCCCTTCCCAAAGCCGGTCGGGGCTAAAATTTTTTTTTCATAAAGTATTCTTGATGCCCAAAAGATGAAACAAATTTAAAAGATTTTACAAAAAAATCAATTTAAATTTATCGTAATTAATTTAAAAACAAAATTTTTTTTTGGGGAATTCCCCCATGGTTTCCAAACCCCTTCCCAAATTCCCCATCGAGCCCGAAAATTTTTTACACATACGTATTCTTGATGAAAATAGATGAAAAAAAATTCCTTAAATTCTTTAATTTTAATTTATCGTAATTAAAATTAAAATTTTTATGGGAAAAGGTGTTTACCCCTTCCCCTGTGTTTAGCTGAAAATTTTTTTTGTTTCTTTAAAAAATATTAATAATTAAATTTTTTTTTTAAATTAAAATTAAAAATTAAAAAAAATTAAAAATTTAAATTTTTTAATTAAATTGTAAAAAAGGGAAAACAATTCCCTAAATTTTAAATTTTTAAAAATATTTTTTTTGGACAATTTTAAAAATAATGAAATTTAATTTAAAATTAATTTTCAAAATTTTTAAAAAATTTAAAAATTTTATAATAAAAAATTGTTTTTAAAAAAAACCACCCAAACCCAAAAAAAATTTAATTTTTGGGGAAAAATTTTTTTACGCTAAATTTTCCAAAAATATCAAAATTTTGGAGGGCCGTAAAAAACAATTTGGTTAAACATTTTTAGCCTAAAAAAATTTTTTAAAAATAAAAAAATTAAAACATGAAAAAAAATTTTTTAAAAAACGTTGGGAAAGTTCTAAAAATTAAAAAAAATTTTTGAACCAAAAATTTCCCCCTTCAATCGGAAAAAGGGTTGGTTTTCCGGAATTTTAACCCGAATTTCAAAATGGTTTGGGCAAAAAAAGGAAAAAAAAAAAACGCCTTTTTTTTCCCAGTTAGGAAAAGGGAAATTTTTTTGGGCCCCAAATTTTATTTTTTAACCCAAAAATACATTTAACCCTTTAAAAATTTTTTAAAAAATAAATTTTTTCAAGTTAAATTTTTTTAACACAAGGTTTTTGGTTCCAAAAAATCGGGTTTTTCACCAATTTAAAAATTTTTTCACTTAAATTTTATTAACGTTTTTTGGGAAACTTTTTCAAACCCATTTCCCAAAATTTCCCGGGGGGAAATTTTTAAAACCGAATTTTTTAAACCCATTTTAAAATAACAGTTTTTTCCAATTAAAATTTAATTTTTTTGAAAAAAAAATTAAAAAAAGTTTTAAAGGGTTTTAAATTAGGGTTACAGGTATAAAGGGGGGCCCAACCCAGGGCTTGGTCGCCTTCCCGTGAGAATATTCCCATTCCCTTGTTAAAACCTAAAAATTTAAATTTTAATTTCCCAAAAAAAAATTTAAATTTTTTAAAATTTTGGGTTGGTATAAAAACCTAAATTTACGGCCCCAACAAATTTTTGCCTTATGGAATTAAAAAGTTGGGGTTTGAAAGGGGAAAGGGTTTCCGGGTTCAAAAACGGGCCCCCCCTTTTTTTCCCGGGGAAAAAAAAATTTTTGGCGTTTTTTTTTACTTTTTTTTAAAAACCCAATTTTTTTAAAATTTTTTTTTTAATTTTAATTTATTTTGCTGGGTTTTTTTTGTTTGAAAGGGAACTTTAAAAAATAATTTTTTGGGGTTTGTTTTTAAAAAATTATAACTTTACCTTTTCCAAACCGGGGGGAAAATTAACTTTAGAGTAAGGCATTTTTTAAGATTTTGTTTAATCAAATGTTAAAAAATTTGGGGGTTTTAATAGTGTCTTGGAAAAAAACAAAAAATTTTGAAAAAAAATTTTAAACAGGTTTTTAAATTTTTTTTAGGGGGAACCTCAAAAAAAAAGGGTTTTTTTTTAAAAATGGGAAAAAAACTTAAAAATTTGGTTTAAAAGTAATATATAAAAATGTTTTTTTATTCAATGGTCGAAAAAAGGATAGAAAAATTTTTCCCAAACTTTTTTTAAAAATTTTTTTTTACTGGAAAATTAAAAGCAATTTTTGGGTTTTTTCCTTTTGTAAATTTTATACAAAATTTTTTGTAATTGTCACAAATTTTGATAAACCAAAATAAAGTTTAATTTTTAAAAAAAAGGGAAAGAAATTTAACTTTTGGGGAAATTTTAATTTAAAAGGGGGAAAATCCCTTAAATTTTAAAATTATTTAAAATTTATTATAAAAAAAATCCCAAAAATAACCAAAAAAATTTATTCCCAAAAAAATTCTTTACATTTTTAAAATTTTCAAATTTTTTTTTAAAATTTGAAATTTCAAAAAGGTAAAAAAATTTTGTTCCACCAAACTTTTGTATTTTAAGGGGAAAAAAAATAAAAAAAAAATTAATTTTTACCCAAATTCCCCTTTTAAAATTTCCCTTTTTTCCCCCCTAAATTTTGTTTTTTTAAACCCTAAACTTTTGGGGGGAACATTAAAAAATTTATTTTTAAGACAAAATGCCCAAAAAATCCATTTCTTTTTTGGGAAAAACAAAATTTTTTAAAACCCCCCCTTTTGAAATTAAAGAAGAATTTTTTAATTCTAAATTTTTTTGTTTTTCACTAAAAAAATCCCAAACCCAAAATACTTAAAAAACTTAATTTTTAAAAATTTTTTCCCCCAAAATTTTTCAGTAAAATTTCCCTTAAAAGGTTTTTGGAAAAAAAAATTTAATTTTTAAATTTAAACAAATTTTTTTAAATTTCCAACCAAATAAAAACAATTTTAATTAGTTTCCGGTTTTTTTTGGGAACAATTTCCAAAAATCGAAATTTTTCTTTTTTTGGGGGTAACCCTTTTTATATTTACCTTTTCATTTTTTTAGGAAGACCTTTAAAATTAAAAAGAATTTTTTTACTTTTTATTAATCCCTAAATTAAAAATTTTTTAAAAAAATTTATTTTAAAAACTAAAAATATTTTTTTTAAAATGTTCAAATTTTTTTTAAAAAAAAACCCTACAACCCCAAAAATTTTAATTTTTTCCCCAAAAAAAGAATTTTTCCGGGTTTTTAATTTAATTTAATTAAATTTAAAAATTTTTTTACTTTTTCGGAAAACGGTTTAAAAAAATTTACCAACCTCTTTTTAATTTTCCCAAAAAATTTAAAAACTTTTATTATTTTTAAAAGGTATTTTGAATTTAAGGGAAGTGTTTTGGTTAATTTTTGGTTTTTTTTTTGGGGGCATTTTCCAAAATTTTTTTTGATACAATAATGACGGAAATAATTAAAAATTTTTAAAGGAAAAAGGGTTTAAATTTAAAAAAAATTAAAAATTTTGGTTTTTTTCAGAAAGGGTTTTTTGGGATTTTTGATACGTTTTTTGCAATTCGATTTTCCTTAAAAATTTTATTTCCCAAAAAAGGGGCTTAAATTCAAAGACATTGAAAAATTAAAATTTTTCTTTTTTTTTTTTGTTTTTTAACCTAAAAATTTAAACAAAACATGCCAAAATAAATTGAAAAAATTTGTTTATTTTTTCGGGAACTAAGGGTTGTGAAAAAAAAACAAAATTTTTTTACCTCTCCTTTTTCTTTAAATTTAAATTTTAAAAACATTGTTTAAAGGGCAAAACCCCCATTTTTTAAGACGTTTAAATAATAAAACGAAATTTTTTAAAATGGGCATTTTTCCCAAAAATTTCCCCTTTTGATATAATAAAATTTTTTTTGGGTTTAATTTAACCAGTGGAATTAAAATAGGGGGGGAAAAAAGGGGGTTTTGGGGTAAAGGGGTATTTTTTTTTTTCCCCTAATACTATAAAATGAAAGTAAAAAATTTTTTTCAAAGAAGGTGAATTGGGTTTTTTAAATTAAATATAAAAGGTGTTTTTCCCTTATAATGGGTTTTTCCACAATTTTAAAAAGGGAAAAATTTGATTAAAATTTTTAAAAATTTAATTTAGGGGAAAAAAATTTTATTTTATAAAAAAGTTTTTTTATTTTATTTGAAAAATAAAAAAATTGATTATATATTTTTTATATAAAAAAATATTTTTTAAAAAATATTTAATGGGTTCCAAAATTAAAAATTGTTTTTAAAAAAATAAACCAGTTTTTTTTTGGGGGAAAAAGGAAAATAAGATGCCAAACCAAAACAAAACGTAATGTTTAAGAAATCAAAATATATTGAAAAGTTGGTAAAAAAGCTTTTTTATTTTTGTTAATTTTTGGTAAGGGAAAAATTTCTTTTTTTTTGGCAAAAAAAACCAAACAAACCCCCAAAGCTTCCCTAAATTTTATTTTAAATTTAAATTTTTTTTAAATTTGGAAATTTTTTATTTAAAAAAATAAAAAATTTTAAAAAATTTAAATTTTGGAAATTTTTTATTTTTTTGTTTTTATGGGGAAAAATTAAAAATTTTTTTGAAAAAAATGCCCAAAATGATAATTCCCTTTTGGAAATAAAAAAAAAATTTTTTGGGTATTTTAAAACAAAATTTAATTTGGATTTTTTTTTTAATTAAATTTTTGATATTTATTAAAAAAATTTTTCCCTTTTAATGCACAAAGAAAAAAAGGAAAATGAATTTTTAAAATTAAATGTTCCTTTTAAATTTTGAAATTTATTAAAAAAATTTTTTATTTGTGGGTTTGGGGGGATGAATTTGATTTTTTATTGTGGGTTTTTTAATGGTTTAAATAAAAAAAAGAGAAAATAATTTTTGAATCCCACTAGAAATTTTAAAAAAAATTTGAAAAAAAAATTTGGAATAAAGCCAAAATTTTTAAAAAAAAAAAAAATTTTTTTGAAAGAAACCTTTTTTCTGTTTCAAGAAAAAAGGGGAATTGGAGGGATTGGTTTCGGGAGTTTTGGTTTTTCCTTTTTTTATTCCTTCAACCTTCCCAAGGGAAACTTGTAAGCCCCTTTTTTTATTTAAAAGGGTTTTAATTTAAAAATTATAAAAAATTTTGGAAGTTTTGTTACCAACAAACCCCGGGCCGGGGAAAGGGAAAACATTTAAAAACTTTTTAAAATTTTAAAAATGTTTTTTTGTTTTTTTACCCCTAGTAATTTTTTAAAAAATGAAAAAAGGAATTTAAATCTTTTTTTAAAAAAAAAAGTTTTTTTTTTATTCATTTGAAAAGGAAAAAAAAAGCTTTTTTTTGTTGTAAGGGGGGTTTCAAACTTATTTTTAAAAAGAACCAGGGGGGGGGGTTTTTAAAAATTGGTTAAAACTTAAATTTAAAAAATTTGATATTAAAAAAATTTCAAAGGGAAGGAATGTTTAGTTTTTAAAATCCAAAGTTTTGGGGAATAAAAAATGTATGCAATAGGGACTGAGGCAATATTCATTTTTAAAAGGGGGTGGGGGAACCCTTTTTAATGAGTAATGTAAAATTAAGACTACACGAAACCCTTAAAAAAATATACAAGTTTAAAAATTTAAAAAATACAAAAGGCAAATAAATTTAAATTTGGGAGGGGGTTGAGATTGTTTTTGTTTTAAAAAACATTGTGTATTCAAAATTATGATATAAAAAGTGATATAAAAATGAATTTAAAACATGAATTGGGAAGCCCTTTGCGTCCCAATACTTTTGACCTTTTTATAAACAAATTTTGGGGAAGCTTCCTTAAGAAAATTTAAATTTAAAAACGAGATACTGCACTAAGGTAAAAAACAATACTACCCGTAAACAAAGAATAAAGTCATAAAAAAATTTCTAGGGCCCCCCCCCTCTTCGTAAAGTTGGGAAATTTTATTTATCAAATTTGTTAAAATTTTACAGCATCCTTAAAATCCACAATGCCAAATTTAAAAATGCCTGTTTAAATATACGGACGGGCACTTCCCCTCCAAGTCCGTCTTCTTAGGACGATTCGTCCCTGACCGGGAAGGGGTGAGATTTTTGCCTTCGTTTTAAATTTAATGATAAAATTCCCCGGGCCGGGAAAAACTTTAAAAATTTTAAATATTATTGTCGTTGGATATGAGAACAATTTTTCGTGATTAAAAGTATTCCAATAAATACCCCAAATTTTTTAAAATTTTACTTTTTATTCAAGATTTTGCATTAAAAACCAAATTCAAATGTCCCACTTCCCTTTTGGGGAAAATCTCTTAAAAAAAAAAGAACACCAAACTTTAAAAAAATATAAAAAAAATTTTTTTCTGCTACTTAAAATGGATGACAAAAAAAATAAAAAGCGACCGAGTCCCACCCCCCCTTGGGGCTAACGCTATCGACGCGACCAGCCAGAAAGCCCCGTATTTTAAAAGTAAAAACCGGAAACCCCCCCTCGTTGGGAGTTTATCCTGAGGGCAAAACCCCGAATTTAAAAAAGGGTCATTTTTAACAACCTTTTTGAATTTAATGTGGGTTCGTTTTTTAGGAAAAGGTCCCAAAATCCCTGTTTACATAAACCAAAGGGGGCAAAGAAAACAAGTCAAAATCTTCTGTCAAAGTTCAATTTAAAAAAAAGTTAAAAATTTTTTAAAAATCGTGACACGTAATAAAAATCGTTTTATTTGGGAAAAATTTAACGCTTACCCCCGTTAAAATATTTATTTTAAAATACTTTTTACTTTTCCCTAACTTTTAGACTGTACGTGAAATAAAAACAAATTTTAGAATAAAAAACCGTTTCATCTTGTGAAAAAATTTATTTACCTTTTTTAAAAAGAATTCTTCATAAAACAAATGGGTTTTTTTTGAGTTTGTTCGAAGTTAATTGAAATTTAAAAACTCTAGCTTTCTCCCAAAAATCCCCCACTTCTCTCAAAAACTCATCATTCCCAAATCCCGGGGGGGGCCTTTTGAGGACAAATAGGGGTTTAATTTGGCAAATTAAGTCAAACCGGGTTTTCCCGTTTTCTTTTTTTTTGGGGGAAACAAAGAAAAATGGCAAAATCTTCCTCTCAGCTCATTTTTAAAGCAAGGAAAAAATCTTTGAAATTAAAGTTTGGTTATCTGGTTTTCTACTCTAAAAAACTCGAGGGTTTCTTTTAAATTTTAATTCAAAGGAATTCCAAAAGTTCAACACATCATTTTTAAATAACAGAGTCGTCCCTTTTATTTCTCCTGGGTGGGTTTACTTGTATTCAAATTTAAATAACGGAAATAAAAGTACACTCCCTAAAATTTATTTTTTTTTCAATTTTTTATCTTTAAATCCTAAAAAAAGTGTTTATCTTGTTTTATAAGGTGCTTCATTTCCCCGCTTTGGGCGATTGCTTTTGGGAAAAAAATAAAATTATTTTAATTTGTATTTTATTTTCAAAATTAAATTAAAAAAAAATTTTTAACTTTTTTTTTAACCCCCAAAATTAATTCAACCAAAATCAACTTTTTTTGAAAAAAAAAAAGGATTTTTTTCTAAAAAAAAAAAAATTTTTTGAAAATTTGTTTGTTTAATATAAAAAAATTTTTTTTAAAATTTTCTTAAATTTTAAAATTTTTTTTTTTTTGCCTTTTTTAAAATTTTTTTTTTTTTTTTTTTTAACCTTCGTGGGGGGAAAAAAAGGGGTTTTTCCAAAATCTGGGGTTTTTGGTTTTTTAAAGTTTTCCCCCCCGCCAAAATCAGAATCAAAATTAAACCTTTTGTGACATGGGAATCACAGTCATTACGTAAAAAACAGTAAACATAATAAAATTTAGAAAATTTTATTTTTTTTTTGGTTCTGGGGTTCATTATGCTCGTTGAAACTCGGAGATCCAATATTTTACGTTTTTTTTAAACAACGTTTTTTTTTATGTTATGTTTTGTTGATGTTTAAAAGTTTTGGTTCCTCACCTCTAAAACTTTCTCTCTGTGCAAATGTGTTGGGGTTGGAACATTGACATTATTCCGCGTAGATTTTTGTTGGATTTGGCTTGTTGACTATAATTAAAGCTCGCTTACATGCCCCTCTGATTTTGACGGAATGTGTTAAAATTTAAACACAGGCATCGTTTTGTAATTATACTTTGGTCAACGTTTGTCTCGCAACCTGAATATCTTGTGGGTTTATTGATAGAAATTTTTTTTGTTAGGGGCTACCCAAAATTCTGTTTTTTTAATTCAGTAAGGTGATTAAGAATCTAATATTTGAACCACTTCATGAATAAAAAAAAAAAAGAAAATTTAACACTTTTAATAAAAAAAAAACAAAAAAAAATTCAATTGAGACGAATTTTTTAAAATATACAACTAGATAACAGCAAATGTAATCGCAAAAAGCTTGAAAATTTCAAGCAAAAAAATCTTTAGGACGGACAATTCGTGGCATAAAAAGAGTTTGGCTCAAGAAATAGAAAGATGGTTTAGAAATTTTTTGCACATGATAGAAAAGCCTTAGTTAAACAACATGATTCTTAATCGAAAAGTTTACACATTTCAGTAGCCCCGAAGAGAGTGTTATTTTGCTTGCTCGAAAAATTTATCAATACCTTTCAATTACTTAGCAAAATTTTGAATGATAATATACACAATTTTAATTTTAAGTTTCTGAGCATAGAAGAAATCAAGCAAAGACGGGCTTTCAAATGAAAAAATATTTCATTTTATAAATTTGACTTTGTTCAC